>VXAC01001679.1:0-78714 GCA_013399225.1 Rhipidura dahli
AATATATATAATATATATATAATACCCCATTACTAGGGTTATGTTTGCTCTTATCTCTTTTGTTTCTCTTCCTCTCTTCCCTTCTTTCTTGAATACATTACCAAGCAAAATTTATAGCAGAAACTAGAACTTATAAACTACTGCAGTGAAATGGAGGTTGTTTAGCATCATGATAGTTTTGAGCAAAAGAGACTCTCTGTGATAGTGATTCGTTCTCCTGCTTCATCTGAAGTCCTGTTTCACACAGTGTTTTTCTCATGTATGCTCAAGTGTTTGCATGGATCCATGGATTTTGTAGCTTGCCTCATGGTAAGTGTAGAAATGCTGATATTTTTGGTTTTGTGAACTTCTTAAACTTCTGTTCCTTCCATGTAGTTTTAATTCATTGATTTCTGTTATGAAAATGAACTGGGGAAATTAGGATTTGTTGTCCAGGGATGGGTATTTTAAAAAGGATCCTTGAGCATGTGAAGAATGCAGGAGGAAAAACACAGTGTATGCAGGGCAGATCTGACAGCTGGTAGGAAGGTTTAATGAGTGAAGGACTATGGACCCTTCATCTCCAAAAAGGAAAGCCTTCACAAAGCTCCAGAAATCCATGAGGCTCATGTGCTTTGGGCTGTGCCAGCACTGGGTCTTGCTTTTATTTAGTCTTGTGTCCCTGAATTTTGAGGCTGAGGGGCCACTACCATAAAATACTGAAAGTCAACATTTATGCTGACAATGGTTTTGCCCCAGATCATTTAATTCAATTCTGGGTGATGGCTGACAATGCTCCAGGCTGGGTAAGGCTCCTGGCCAGTTGTGCCTTCCTCTTTGGGTGGCAAAATAAAATTATTAAGCTGGGTGCAGTCCGGAGGTGTCCTGAGGTGTGGGTTTGCCAAGTACTATAAAGAGAATAGTTACTAAAGGGTGTCTGAGGGCCAGACTGATACTGATATGAAGGTACAAAGAGATGCAGAAAATGAAACTATTACTTGGCGTGCATATGTATCCTTAGGCAGCTAAGTGCCTGTATTCCCATCTCACTGAATTTGCTGTTAGTGTTAGTGGAGGTGGATATCTTCCTTGCTTGAGTCAGCAGTGGGACTATTTCTTTAGCTTTCTCTACTACTTTTGAAGTGGCAACAACAGAAATCTTCTAGTGATGTGCTGTGTGTTGCATGGCTTTGGGCTGGTTGTAATAACCCTGTAAGGACAGTAGTTCATCACCGTGGTAGTTAACAGAGTCCAGTTGGCCTGAAGTAGGTATTTTTAACTTAAAGTGCTTCTAAGAAGGGAAGGCAGGAACAGCACCTGCTAATGAACAGTTATTGTAGCATTTTTGTTAAAAATGAAGTTACTTTGCTATACAGTCATTGTCTATGGGGTTGTGTATTTTATTATTCATCAATAAGATAGCTACATATAGTACATATACAGTGATATGCTGTGAATGTGCCAAGCAAATGCCCTGGTTGGTTTGTTCCTTCTCTCCTTCTCTCAATAGGGGTATTGTTTTGTGGCTCAGCATTTTGTTGTGACAGATGCAGAAATGGGTGCTCACCCTGCACTCCTTGGTGTTGGCAAAGGCAAGAGCAAAGTGTGTTTTGTCCTTGGAGTAAAAGCAGTGATGTCTGTGGGAGGCTTTTTTCCAGGGAAAATCTTGCCACAGTCTTGTACCTGTCTCAGTAAAACTGGAGCAGCTGCACTGGCATCTTTGCCTTCACCACAGACAGCTGCACTGCACCAGGGAACAGAGCTGTGGACTTCAGGTGACCTTCTAAGCAGCTTGGATTGAGGCACTTGGAAGAAAGAGATAATGACCTAAGAGAAAGAATGCTTGCACTGCTGTGCTTGGGGCCTGTTATTAGTGTTGGGAAGGTTTTTGTGAAACATTTCTTATGCCAGCTCCACTAGAGCAGTATCCAGAGTCCTTCACGTTTGATCCAGAAAGGTATTTTTGAAATGCTTTCTTTTAAAAAGTTATATTTGTAAATACTTTGTTTGCTTGCAAGCCTTTGTTTTATTGTTCCTTTATTGAACACGGCCCAAAAAATGTTTTTGAAATCAGGACTGTTATTCTTTATTTTTCTTGCTGGTTTTGTGAGGATATTTTGTGGGGGGTGGTGGTGGTTGCAAGAGTGTTTGGTTGTTCTGTTTTAATTTTTTGCAATCCTATCCCTCATTTTCTACTATCCCCTTCCACCAAAGACTGTGACTACCTCATGCTTCCCAGTTCTCACTTCCACCCCGATTAACTTTGAGTTGGTCGGGAAAACATATTTGATTCTTCTTGCATTCCTGTTCTGTTGCAGATTTTGACTTGAACTATTTTTGGCATTGGAGCAAGTTTACAGACTACGTGCAGTGCGTCCTCACCTTCACTGGTGTGACTGGCTACATCACTTACCTGTGGCTGGACTCCTCCCTCTTTGTGGAAACACTGGGCTTCCTTGCTGTGTTCACTGAGGCCATGCTGGGCGTTCCCCAGCTGTACCGCAACTACCAGAACAGATCCACAGAAGGAATGAGGTACCGTCCCACATCAAACACGTGCGAGTGCCTCGGGGTGGGCTGTCTGTGCAGTGTGGGAATGCTGTGCCTGGAAGGGCACTGTCATCTCTACAGCTGTTACTTGACAGTACAGCAGTGGTCTGAGTAGACTCTGTCAGTAGGAGCTGGTGCAGCACTGCTGAAGGCAGTGGGAGTTCCATGACGCCACTGAAGTCTGACCCATTATTCAAGTCCAGCTGGGCAGTTCCAAGGTGAAACATGTTTTAGTGAAATAAACATGTGAAACCACTGCTGTTGCCATTAGCAGCATGTTGCAGTTCAGCTCAAGCTGAGCTACACTGGTAATTAGAAACGGTCTAAAGAGATCTTGCATATCAAAAGTAATAAAGAGAATAAAAGTATTTTGAGCCTGCAGCCTATAACTATCAGTTTAACTCATATAATTAGCTTTTTCTCACACGTCTGCTTCTTCATAATCTGTTACTACATTTGTAGCAAATGACATCAGTATTTATTTTTGTGTCAAAGCTTGAAACTGACATTTAAGAAAGCTCAGATGTGACTTTTACAGTCATGACTAGGAAACCCTCTGTAAAAAACTGTGGGACAGAAAACTTTAATCTTGTGCCCACTCTTGAGTCACTAAATCAGATTATCTTTTCACACTGCTTATTGGATAACTCCAATGGTACCACCAAGATTACAAAGGCAATTTGTGAAGCGTTTTGAGAGAGGAAACCGTCACTGTGGTATGTCAGTGCATTGGTCTGTAGAAACAGTCCAGCAGCAAATTCAGTTCACAGAGTACTGTGATCATTTGTGACTCTGTCTTCTCTTTCATTGCTTTGTTACGACTTCTCAACATTGCTTTTAAATTTGCTGGGATAATTTTTACCTTGGTCAAAACAAATAACCATGCCATCCCCAAACCAAAGCAATTCTGTCCTCTGTTCACATTATTCCCTTTACTTGCTTGGCTTGCACATGCTTCTGCTAGCTACTCTGAGATATTTTCTAACTTAAAATGTTCAAAAATTTGCTTTGATGCTTCAGGCATTTTCTGATTGAGAGCCCCTTTGGTACAAAATGAGTCAGGATTTCCTTCCATAATATTGGGGTATTTTTCATGCATGTACAGTTTTCCTGTTTCCTATATATGCTATTAGCAAAAGGATTAAAAAAACCCCTCTTTGTTCTTTGTAAACTGCTAAGTGTAGAATTGGAGAATTCTCATCTAAGACTGCTTGGCGAAAGAGTGCTGTGTTTAGTCAAGAGAAACTAGCATAAAAGCTCATGCTTCCTTGCCATGGAACAGAACCAGACCAAGGATAGGCACGCTCCTTCTCACTTGTGTCCACGGTCCAGAATGCATTCCCCTGTCTGGTTCCACTCTTGAAGCAGTTCTTTGTTTGGCATTGGACATTGATGGGTCTGGGGACGGATGACGTAATGCACAACTTTGTGCTGCTGTACTGCAGTGGGAGGCTGTTAATGCACATGTTGGTGCTCTTTCTTTTTTTCAGGTTAAATTGCAGGTTTGTGCTTGTTGCAGGTACCACACACTGTAGTACAATCCTAAATGCAATCCTAAATTGACTGGATATTCTCTGAGCATTAGTGGGCTGTTCCTCCTGTCATAGCGAGTGACTTCTGCCAGTGTATTGCCTTCTGCTGAAGGAGCTGTTACAAATATTTTCTCTGAACTGTGCCCACTTCTCTAAAAGCACGTTAGAGAAGAGACCTCAGTCACAGAAACTCAGAATGGAGCATATACCAGTGCAGCCAGCCTACTTGCATGGGTGTTTACCTGGTGGGGGCTGGCTCATGCCCAGGATAGCTCATGCCCACTGCTTTGTGCAGTTACCTACAGCTCAGGGCAGAAATAACCACGTGTGTGGATGGTTACACTTTTGGAAGCAGTCACACTGGAGATCTGGGCCAAAATGGCTGGCTGCCAGCCCTGCTCTTAGCAAGCCTCAGAGGCAAAGTAAAAGAGATGACTTTCAAGTGTGCCTGTGGCTTGAGGCTTAATGGGGAGAGCAGCGAGTATTAAGCTGTTCTATATAGTGACCTTTTGGTCAATCATTCCATCCTGGTTGGAGGTGGTCACTTCTTAAACCACAGTAGTTCTGTCACCCAGTGCAGGAGTGCAGCCTGTGTCCCTGATAAAGATCACAGCCTTTACTACTGCCAGAGAAGTGGTTGTTCACAGGTCCTCATGGCTTGGCTGAGAAAAGCAGTAACATGCATCTGTCTCTGAACTGGGACAGGAGCAGCTGATTCATTAAGTTTGTTTAGCAAACAAGTCCTTTCAGAAAGGTTAATTGTTGAAAAAGAAATGGAGAATAAGGTTACAGTATGTGGCCCCATCTGATCAGGGTATCCTGCCAGACTCCCCTGATACTCTTGTTTCTGAAAAAAAGCCACATTACCCACAACCTTTCTCCCCAGAACACCTGTTTAAGTGAGAAGTTGAGGACATCTCATACTTGAGGTAGCAGTCATTTCCTGATAAACAAACTTGGAGATCATGGGCCATGAGAGAGGTAGATGGGAGAGATGGCTGCAGTGACCATCCTTTAGGAGTCTGTTGTGGAAAGGGGCCTATCATCTCACCTCTCTATTTCCATCTGCTACTGCCTGAAAAGTTCCCTACTGAAAATGTCCTCTGTGTCTGAGGTAGATGTCCAGTGGGCATCTGCACTTAGTTAGGTTTATTGTAATAGAGCATGGCTGGAGTGAAGGAATCACAGTTATGTGCTTCGTAGTGCTCCTGAGAATGAGTCTGCTGGTTCTTTGCTATCTCTGTTCTGCTGGATAGAGCTCCTCACATCTTCAGTTTTCATTTTTCCATTCCTCTCCCATTTTCCTTCTTTTTGTAGGATTATTATTACTAGGTCCTGTAGCTTCCTTTGCTGTTCTGAGAGAGTGAAGATCAAAGGAGAAGTTGGAAAGAAATGGAAACAATAAAAGTAGAAGGGAGATGCATGCTGAGTAACAGCTTTTGTGGAGTGAAGATAGTGTAGTATGTCCTGGTGGGCTGATGATTAATGGTTGGAAATTTTCCTATGATTAAGTAAACAAATAAACTAGTCAAAGGAACACAAATTTTCATCATGTTCTCTTTGACAATTCACCTGATTACTGTATGACTTCTGAGAACCGTGTTTGTCCCAGAGACAAATCCTGCATTTATTCAAATGCCACGAAGATTAATGAAAGCTGCTGTATTTTTTCTGCCTGTACTGGATTAACCAGGTGCTGTTATGAACAAATGCAGAAGGCTTTATTCAGTACTGGCTAATCAATGTCTGGCCTCCTCATTTAGTGAGATTTTAGATTTAAGGAGATTGGGCAAATGCTCTAAAAATGCCACTGCTGTGGTTTCTTGGGCTTTTGTAGCCTGAGGGAATTTTATTTGTGAATAAGTAAAACAGCTTCAATGAGTTACTTGCTTTGGAGTAACTTTTGAGTTACTTCCTTTATGCTATTTAAAAGAAAATAAAACCCTACAGTAGAGGGAGGTAGCAAGAGTTGTGGATCTTTCTCCTCAGGCACCAACTATGTATTAGCTTCTCAAGAATAAATTTAGTTCCAATAAAAAGAGAGGCAATTCATGTCTGTTATGGCAGCTGTGTTACATATCTGTGCTTCTTTGGGGAGACTCAGTAAAGGAGTAAGAGAAATTAACTGGAAAAGAACTTTAAAAGTGCTAAAAAGACGGGAAGTTAAAAGAGAATTATGCAGGCAATGGCAATATTGAATGTTACGATTTTTTTCTCTTCAGCTTCTGTTTCCCACTGTCAGAAATTGCATGGATGAGAGCAAAATCAAAGAAATACAAGTAGGGATAATGGATGCCTATGTGAGAGACTTCCTTTTCTGAGTATGCCACATACACAAAGCAGACACTGGCCAGTACAGTGGAGACCTGAGTTAGGAGTACATTGTGTCCAGTCCAGAACTAACCCCAAAGAAGATGCTGAAGAGAGAGAGAATAATTTCCCTCAGGCTTTGGCATTGTACCCTCCAGGTGCTGATTAAGCAGCGTCTTCTGTTTTTCTTTAAATAGCAGCTGCTTTATATATTAAACAGACAAGACAGAGAAAACATGGAAGAGGGGTATGGGAGGTGAGGGCCATTTAATTACAAACAAGCAAACCAAAAACCCCCAGTACAGCTTTGTGGATTCACATCATCTGACCCAACTGAGAAGCAGGTTTTCATTGCATAAAGCATTATGCAGACAATCACAGAGACAAAGTTATGAAAATGAAAGTAGTTCTCAGGGGACTAGTTAGGACCTAAAAGTTAAATCTGGGACCCTGGCAAGCAGAGAAGTCAAGGTCTTAAGCATGAGCCAGAGCTACATTGGGTAAATATGAAATTTTTAGCTCTGCTTGAAAGTGGTTTGTACTTAAGGTTGTATAGCTCATTCCTTAGTTTCACTGCCTTTCCTATTGTACTAATCAGAACTGTCACTGTGCTTACAAATGGCCTATTTTAAACTATACATATCATTTACTGTTTCTGTGATTGTATTCTTTTGTCTTCCTAAATGTTCTTCCTACTCAGATCCTTAGTTTTCTTTGTGGGTCTACAAAAATCATTGTCATTGCTTCTGTGGCTCCAGCCAGCATTCATGGTTTGCTGGGAAGTTTTACTTGTTTGATTGCTTTGCTTTGGTGATGTTTCGTTTTCTGCTCCTGGCACTGATTGGCTGGTTGCTATTGTCCTTTGTGGTGACTTTTATATAAAATATTCCAAGGTTTTTATTTTCTGGACTTTGCATACACAGCCAGGTTTGCGTACTAGTCAGTGAACAATTTTCATGACTGGATGGATCAGGTTTTTGTACAACTGCAAGGCTTACTACAAACATCTTGTCTTCTCTCTTAACCTTTCCGTTTGTGGTTCTAGTAGGCAACAGGAACATCAGATTCCTTTCTTGAGTCTGCCTGTTTCCAGACTAAGAGATTGAATAAAGTAATCTCTAGTCCTCAGAAGATTTCTAGTTTCTTCTCCCTTGGAGGTGCTACTACATCAGGAAAATAAACAGGCTTGGTCTCAGTGCGCTCAGATTAAGGGCAGAGTCATGTCTGCATGTGAACAGATAGACTGAAACTATTTTGTTCTGATCCTAGGAACTAAGGGGATTCTCTCCTCTTCTCCAGACCCTCTTTTCACTCAGAGCAGACCTGTGATCGATGCCCCAGGTTCAAGGGCCTGCACTTTCTGCTTGACTCTTCTGCAGATCTGTGGGTTGCTGTGCTGGGGTCAGCACTGCAGTCACCTCTGTGCTCACCTGCTGGATCTCCCCAGAGCTGTTCTCTCAAAACCTGCAGCAGCACAGTATGAGGCTCCAAAGACAGTTTTTTCTGCCCTGTGCACTCAACACATCTGAGAATTTCAGGAACTGAAGGAAGAGGCAGCTGGAACATTCCAGGAGGGGGACCTTCCTTCCCTCAGCCTCCCAGCACTTCTGACAGTGTGAGCAGCAGTATCCACTTCCCTTAAGCATCTCTAAGGTTGTAGCAGTGTGTGGAATTCTAAAGCTCTTGCACATATTGAACCTCTTTCTCATTTCTCTTCCCCTGGCACCTCATCCCCTCAGTTCAAAAAGTAAATTCAAAGCAAATGACTTCAAACCAAAAGCATTCATCTTTTACTAATAGTTCAAGGCTTCTGGACAGTAATAGGAATAAAGCTGTGCTGGCATGTTTAATGAGTGCTCTCTCAGTTGGTGCTTTTCTCTGTGCCCTGAAAATTTGAATTATGAGAGAAAATTTATTGTACTTCTGCTACAGAACCATTCCATTAAGTTCAGGTGCTCCATCTTCCTGTGGCAAGGAAGTGTCTTGCAAGGTATTTTGCATAGTTACGGTCAGGTCAAGGCACAAAAAGTGGGAATTGAACCTGCCATGAAGACACCTGAGAGATTAAAGTTTTCTTAAAACGTTGTCTTTCTCTGTTACCTAACAAATTTGGGAACAAAAGTGCCTCAGTTCTTGAAATTCCAGCACTTGTATTGTTTTGTCAGAGTTCACCACAGCCAGTTGTGTCAGTGGGATAAATTACCTGCTTATGTGGTTGCAGAGCTGTCTCCCTCAGTGCAGTAGGACTGGGTGGGATTAGAAATACAGAATGGAAGCAAACTGAGATTTGAGTTTGAAGAAATGTAGGTTGAGATGCAAGGATGCAAATATCCATAATGGTAATACTGACTGTGATGAAGATCTGTAAAGTCAGCAGAGTGGTGAGTAAATTAAGTAGTTAATAGATGAGCTAAAACAGCAGAAAAAAGAGATCAAAGAACCTCAGCCCAGGAAGTGACTTTGTGGGGTGGTCTGGAAAGGCAGCCCAGAAGAATTGGGTAGAGAATGGGAGTTGGGCAGGTCCAAGTGGGTCAGCTACAGAGATTTTCTGTTTCAGCTTTGACCTGTGATGGTGCATTTGGTCCCCTGCTCCTCAGACACAGAGGGAAAAGCAAACAGAAGGGAACTGCAGAGACTGGCATACTGAATGATCTGCCCAAAAATGAGACAGGGGAGTAAGTGTTCATAGTATTCTTGAGGGGAATATAGAAAGAAAAAACCTTGATGTCAGAAAAACCTGTTTGAACAAGGCTGAAAGGTAGGGTTTTAATTTGTGCTGGGGAGGATGGCTAGGAATGATATATGTCTACATCACATAAGGGAATTAATTACGTGCCAAGGCAGATGCCCTGGCATTGTCAGACAAGCTTTCAGGGTAGTTGTGGAAGCCTTGTCCTTTTGGATACTAAGTCTTGTGTAAGAGAATTTCCTAAAACAGGATTCATAGTCTACATGGCAGCAGATGGCAAGAGTTTGGGTATGAAGATTGGCTAGGGGATGTCTGTCCTTGTTGAACTGCAAAGACCCTACTTGGACTGAAATTTTGTTTTATGCTACTGTGTGTGGGATGTGATCATGATGCTTTTGTTTCCTCCCTACAGCATTCAGTTCTGCCTACAGCAGGGCTTCAAAGCTCTGCAACCACTGTGGGTCTGTGGCAGTGCTGCATGTGGGAAGTGGCTCAGAAAAGGTTGATTTGTGGTGGCACCTGCTGACAAAGCACAGCCTTCCCACTGGGCTTTGCTTAGAGAAGCAGCACACAGGTGTATGGTGTGTCACTGTCACCAGTAACTTCACTTCTGCACCTCTGTGTGCACGTGAGCCTGTGGAAGGAAAGGGAGAAAGCTGGCATTTCGGATGAAGGATCAGGTGGTGACATACTTTCATATAGAGCTTGCAAAGGGTTATTTCACAGAATCAGTAAGGTTGGAAGAAACCTCTAAGATCACTGAGTCCAGTCATTGACCTAACACTGCCTGGTCCACCATTATTTCCTTACTGTACTAAGGTGTTTCAGAGGAGAATGCAAGCTTTGTTCTTGCAAGTATCTGTAACTTCTTTCTGGACAGTAATCTGGACTTTGTACCTGAGTGATCACTCTTATTTTACCCACTAGTGTGTTTGGGATTTTCATTTGCTCAGTGTTATCCTAGAATGTGAGAACCATTTTTTACTAAGTGAAGGATGTGATTATTCATGAAAAGCAGTGACTGCAGCATCATTAGATTTTGTCCTTGTGGATGCTGGCTTTGAAGACAGCTGAACTCCAGTCATCTAAAACAAGGAAAGCACTAGAGCTGGGACTATTACCTTGTGTGTGTTGACCAAGAGGTAATTGCAGTTATTGAAGTGGAATACTTCAAGTTGAATTGGAATACTTGAAGTGTACCCAGGCTATGTACTTGTTACTATATGAAGTTGAAGAGAAAATGTGTTCAAATTACCTCGAGTTGGATGAAGAGTCTGATGATCTCTTGGTTGTCTAGGGCAGGAAGAGAGCAAGATTTAAAAGCATTGCTTTGAGCCTTGGGATACACAGCTGGGCTGAAGCAAAGCTTAATTCCCTCACATCTTTTTATTATCTTTCAAATTCTCCCAAGTTACTTAGAACCAGAGCAGGAAATACACTGAATGGTGTTGCACAGGGACATCAGTGTTGCCACCTCTTGGCATTGGCCTTGCAGAGCAGAGCAGTGATGTCCCTCCTGGCAGTGGGCAGGCTGCAGCAACTGGGATGTGGCAGGCACCCTGTAGGGAAGTGAGCCATGGGCAGGAATGTTGCTTCCTGGCATTTGTTTCCCTGTGCCCTTGCAAGTGCTTTTATCACCCACCTTTCAGTGCATGATGTGGGGCCCCAGGGGCAGCTGTGCCAAGTGGCTGGAGAGAAGATGGGCAGCATGAGAGCATCTAGAGCAGCATGAACCAGCAGCTGTGCCTGCAGCCCCACCAACTGCAGTGCCGTGAGTGGGAGGTGAGAGACAGGGAAGCAGGGACAGATCCTCCAGAACAACTTCTCGAGTGCAATATTGAAGGATGGTGTGATTTAGGTGTACTCTGCACCATTCTCATTAAGTTGACAGTACCACCTGTGTTGGCAGCTGACTGTGGTTATTGCAGGAAGTGCAGGACGTGATTTTCTGCCCTGGCACCAGAGGAAATCAGCTCCCTGCCATGGCAGCAGGTCTCAAGGGTCCCAGTTCACCAGCAGCAGAAGCAGAGCCTGTCTGATTTGTGTTCATACCACATGTCTGAGCAGACCTGAGCTTTGCAGTCTGGCTGGCATCCATCTGTGTCTCCTGCAGGAAGGGCATTGGTGTGAATTGTGGCTCAGATCTCTCCTCCAATCCACAGAAGAGATTTATTTTCACACCTGCTTCACAGAACTTGGGGTATTTTGGGCTATTTAAGACCTGCTGCCCTTCTTTCTGCAGCACAAGTTGTAGAGTACTAGAAGTGCTTTGTAGCTGTTAAGGGTTACCAGTTTCTGGACCCCTACAGACAAATCTTCAGGTACAGCTGCTTGGCATACCTGGAGGCCATATTAGTGATCCTGGACTATCCACCGGTGTGTGGCATGTCTTCTAGCTTCCCCTTGACTGTCCTTTCACATGCCTGACACTCTGCCATTCTTGGGAGTTAGAAAACAGATACTCAGGAAAAAAAATTGACAAATACCCATTTACCCTGTTTTTCTATGAAACTTTGTTGTTTAACTGCACCTTTTTGGATTTGTTTGCCTGATGGTGTTTCAGAGTGAAAACCTGCATTTCATCTTTTCTCAGTGATGAGTACAGTCCCTGAAAATCACAGGAACTTTCAGATAGTTTGCTCTTGGATTGCAGCTGACTGTGGTATCAATTGCTTGTGGATATGGCTTTAACTTAACTGCTTCAGCTTAGTTACAGAGGTCCAAAATAAATGCTGGATCTCTCTTGCTGCATGCTCCTCTTAACTCCTGGTAGTATTATGGGGCTGGACAAATGTCTTGCTCTGGAGATGGTCAGTGCTGCTCCAGCCTCAGAGGAATTGTTGAGAAGTGAGGTAAGGCACCCACACCAAGCAGGGCACATAGGACTGGTGAACAGTTTCATGCTTGAATTCCCAGCTGGCTGTGCAATATTTAAAACAAGATCTTTGCTTGCTCACACAGAAGGACCTGTCTTAGGGTATGCCCATTTAGTTTCCATATTTTCAAACTTCAGACACTTTCGATATCTGATCCCCGTGTTTTCTTTTCCTTCTTTTTCTTTTAATAGTTTTTGGCAGGCTAAGCAATTTGTTTAGCATGAGGAGAACTCCTTTTTTTGTTAAGCCATATGGCATTTTGTTAGAAGCAAATGCTCTGTTTATCAATTTTTGTTTGTTTTGTGCAGTGTTAAAAATAACATGGCATTCGTGTTTCATGTTTTCTGGTCTGTGTTTCACTGCTCTAGGCAGGCCAGCCTCTGATTGAAGTGCAGTGTTACGGATGCTTGCTGTCTTTTCTAAGTAGACTATTTTGGAACTGCAAATGGGAGCTGAAAGTTTTCCAAAGTCAGGATGTTACAACTGAATCTGCTTTCTCTTCCAGACATTCCTATGCAAATGGCTTGTGGGAGGTAGCAGCTTAAAAGGTTGCAGGAGAGATACCTTCTGTACCTTCTTCCTCATTTCCCAAAACCAAAGGCAGTGTTGAAAATACTCACTGACAGGCTGTTTCCGTGTGGACTTCATTCCTGGACGAAATACTGTATCGTCAGCTTTTGAATTATTCTTCTTTTATATCCCATCATTCAAAGAATTGTCACTGTGTTTTAACATGTATGAAAGTCAAGTGCTAATATATGAAGAAATGTCTGAAATTGGGGCAGTTTAACCACGTTTTCAGATTTGGCAAAACCTATGTCAGGGCCAAGATGTGGGAAAGTTGGCCATGATGTGGGGCCATGATGTGTGGAAGTTGTGGACAACTTCCACTGATTCTTGAACAGAGGGTCCAGACTAATTCTCCTCTTTAAGTAGGGTAAAGGTCAATAAATTATATTATTTTTTTCTATTATTGAAAATAACTTAGAAGTTTTGAGTTCATAGAGTGTCTGAGCACAGTTAGCCCTAAGTTTTTGACTGTAGCAGGATGTAATTACATCAGGGCAACACGGATCTCCTGTTGCTGTGTGTGCTGAAACGACTGCTCAAACCACTACAGGATTTTTCAGTGGAAGTCACTGTCTAATGTCTGATTCTCTTTGTGCCTTCCAGTGTGCAGGGTATTTTTGGGTTTGTGTGTTAAGCTGCAAACATGCAGAGTCATAACATCAGTGTGAGAAAATCTGCAGTGCAAATGGGAAGCGAGGGCTGCTTCCTTTTTCTTCTGCATGTTTTGTGCTCAGTCCCAGCCTGTGTTCTGCAGACTGCTCCTCTGCAGCCCTGCTGCTGTTTGTCAGCTGTGTGAATGGAGGGGTGCAACAGTCTTAAGAGAGACAGGTTCACCAGAGAAGTGGAAGAGGAGGCTTCACATCTCATGTTTTTTACAAGATCCTTCTTTTTGGTAGTTTTTATTCTCTCAGATGAAGGAAGAAGAGAGGTGTAATGACCCACAAGTGATTAATGTTGAGCAGAGTCTGCAAAGACTCCGAGGGAAAATCAGAGACTGGAGACTTATTCCAGCCAAGTATTCTGTAGAAGGAATGAAGATGCTGAAAAGCTTTGATTAGAATAGTAGTAGTCCTGGATATGGCAGATTCTGCCTGAATATCTGGCTGATGTAATTGTTTTTTAAATTACTCAGCCTCTAGTATAGTTTCACAAAAAGAAGCAAAAGAAAATGTTCTGGGTTTTTTTTTCCTCCCTTTTGAATGCACCTTACAAGCTCTTTCTACATCTAAATAATTCCAGAAATAATTCTGTAAAAATTAAGGTTTGTTGGCTGACTGCCGATACCATGTTACTGATAGCTGGTTTTTACCTCTCGTTGCTGTCACTTCATGATTAATATACAGCATACCAGGAACCTGAATGAAGCAAGTTGTTCCATGAGAAAAGTGAATGCTGTTTTCCAGCATGTCATTTATTTATTTAGCAAATGCAGATGGGTACGGCTTGTTTATGAAATCTGCTATCAGTGATACAGAACAGCAGCACCATAGGGCATTTTCATATTACCATATTAAAAACCAGCATTTAGCAACCCACCCCTAGAAGGGCTGATGTTAGCAACCCAGCCCCTGATCAGAAGGACTGGTGTCTCTCTGAGAATTAATTCCAGCAGCAGAATTAATAAGTGCTCTTTCAGATTTTAAAAACAGTTGAAAAAAATGCCATCTTTTCCTTTTTGTGGTCATTTGCAATTTAGGCAGACTTGGCACTGGCTGCTACTACATTAACAGCTCTTTCTATCAAGCTCAGCTGTGAGGAAGGCACTTGCTTTTTAGGTTTGTTGTCATTGGATACTGCGGTGCTGATGTACATTACTGGGAAGTGCTATTTTTACCACAAGTCTGCCTCAGCCTCTGGCAATACCAGCTATTTGAACGCAGTTCCTGCCTCCTGCCTCTCCAGTTGGCATCTCTGTTGTCACACAGACAAATGCTGCCATTTGTTTATTTCTGCATCCCCAGGTTGCTCTCTGGCACTGCTCACCCCTAACCTGCTTGCTCATTTGTGCTAAGAGCAGTTGTGCTGTCCTACTAGAACGTATCCTTCATATCGACAAGGTGAGCATTTCCTGCCTTCCACATCACCCCAGCTTAGCTTTGGGCTATTTCAGGAAGGAAATATTTCCTCCTAAGTCCTGCTTTGCTGTGTAGCCAGTGCTGCACAGAACAGCTTGGCTTGTGTGACTTTGCAGATGTCAGGAGGATGGAGCGTGAAGTTGGTATTTGTGAGATAGGTTGGGAAATTTTTGGTGCACGCAGCCTCTTTGTGCCGTGCTTGCCAATCTCAAGCAGTGTTGATGGTGGGCCCTGACTGCCTATTGTAGCAAAGCCTCTTCTGCATTAGCAGTGCAGCATTTTCTCTTGCACTGTGAAGCCAAGGGTCAGACTCTGGTGTGCCAGTGGGCTGTGATCTGCCAGCCCATGACACCTGGCACATGGCAGAGGTGCAGATCCATGGGCTGAGGTTGGATGTATGAGCATTGCCAGAACCCAATGCCAGGTCCTGCACAAGCTTGGGAAAGTGTGGCTGGAGAGGTCCTCAGCAAAAAAGGACATGGGGGTGCTGATTGACATCCACCTGAATATGGAGATATTGAAAAGATGTGCAGATGCATCACTTAGGGGTGTGGTTTAGAGGTGGGCTTGGGCAGGATTGGGTGAGTTGAGGTTAATGGTTGAACTCGGTTATCTTAGAGGTCTTTTCCAACCTAATGGTTCTATGATTCACTCAGCAAATACAGGGTTACAAAAGAGTAGTGGAGCAAGGGCTTAGGTGTGCTCTCCCCTGTTTATTCTTTCTTCTCCACAACCAGTTGAATATTCTCATTTCTTTTGGGCAATAAAATGCTCTCTTTCTTATAGACACTGCTCTTTTCTCCACTAGGGCAGGTAAGGTGCATCTATCTGCCCAAGCTAGATTGGTGTCTTTCTTGTCTACCCCAGAAGTAAGAACGAGTATAAGAATTACCTCTCTTCTCCAGCTGACTGGGTGAAGTTGAGAAGCTGCACACAAAACCTGTCTTTTCTGTGTGATGTGGCGTCCTGAAGCAACACAATAGCTGGAAGTAACAGTGATGGTGTATCTGTGCCATCCATTACTCATAGTCATTATACACACCATTGCATCATTGCAGGTGACATCTGCATATGCAGCAAGGACAGAGCAATTGCACATCCCAGACTGGGGGAGGACCATTACTATTGCACTGAGCATCTGGAAACTGGGACTTGACAGAAGCTGTGTTGGTGCTGTAAGCTTCATCCAGCCTGTCACCCAGCCCCCTGGAGCATGGGCTTCTGATGTGGTAGGTAGTGGGGGCAGGGCCAGCTCAGCTTTCCCCAAGGTGCCACACAGACACTCGATGTGTTGCTCAGCAAGCTGAAACTTTGAGGCTCTGTGTGCAAACGTGTGCTGATTGAGATGGGAGAGAGCCAACAGCAGCTGTAGCTTTTCCCCTCCCTGGAGTGGGCACTGGAGGAGTGAGACATGTACTGAATTGGAGAGGGTGCTGGGGGCATTGCGGGGTGCTTGGAGTGATGATGCAGGGGGTTCTGGGCCAGCACACACCTGCTCCCTACCTTTACCACATGATGGATTGATGTTGGCTGGATGCCAGGTGCTCACCAAGCCACTCACACTGCTCCTCGGCTGGACAGGGGGAAAGAAAAATATAATGAAAGGCTCATGGGTCGACATAAAGACTGGGAGATCATTCACCAGTTACCATCACAGACTTCACTCAAGGAAGTGAATTTAATTTATTGCCAATCAAAATCAGAGTACGATAATGAGAAATAAACCCAAATCTTAAAACAGCTTCCCCAGACCTCTCCCTTCTTCCCAGGCTCAATTTTATTTTATCTTCTCTACATCCTCTCCACAAATGGCACAAGGGACAGGGAATGGGGGTTGCAGTCCGTTCATCACATGTTCAGCACATGTCACATGCTGCTCCATCCACGTAGTGCTCTTTCCCTACTCCATCCTTGGTTCCTCCCAGGGAGACAATGCTTCATGAACTACTTCAGCATCAGTGCTTCCCATGGTAAGCAGTTCCTCGTGAACTGCTCCAATGTGGGTCCTTTCCATGGGGTGTGGTCCTTCAGGAGTGGATTGCTCCATTGTGGGTCTTCCCTGGGGTCACAAGTCCTGGCAGAAACCTGCTCCAGCTTTGCTGCTTTGGCCTGCACTCTCCACAGGCCCACAGGTCCTGCCAGGGACCTGCTCCAGCACAGAGTTCCCATGGGATCACAACCTCCTTTGGGCATCCACCTACTCTAGGGTGGGTTCCTCCACATACTACAGGTGGATCTCTGCTCTCCCATGGACCTCCATGGGCGGCTGTTTTCGCTTCCTCTCACCTGGCTGCTGTGTAGTGCAGCAGATTTTTCCCCCCCTTCCTAAATACGGCATCCCAGAGGTGCTACCACCGTCTCTGGTGGGCTCAGCCTTTGCCAGTGGCAGGTCCATCTTGGAGCCAGCTGGCATTGGCTCTCTTGGACTTAGGGGAAGCTTCTGGCAGCTTCTTATAGAAGTCACTTTGTAGCCTGCCTCCCTGGCCCCTGCTACCAAAACCTTGCCACACAAACTGTCCACCCCAAATTCAGGGCATTTTCAATGACTTGTGTACCAGTTTTCCAGTTCTCTTCCATTCCTGTCATTCCCTGTCCTGCTCCAGTCTCTTTTTTCTATTGTCTTCTCATCTGACCAACCTCTTGGCTTCTCAGCTGTCTCCTTTGCTTTCCTCTGTGGCCCTCCGTTGCCTTTTCTCACCTCCAGCATGACACTGTCCCCATTTCCTTGCTAAGCTCTTCATGATTACCCCAAGCACCTTTTGGTTTGTGCTGGACATGCTCTTCTGTCCAGTCCCAGCCTGTCCTCCGGGAGAGCAGGCAGCAATCCCAAAGTCACTACTTTGCATCAGCCCTGAGAATCTCAGTGCAGCTGCAGTACTTAGTTTTGTGGGATGTGAAATGTTTTCTATATTTTGTTTTTATTGTACCTTGGTTATTTGCAGGTTTTCTGTGCTGTTTTGTCCAAGCTACTGGACAGAGAAGGACATGTATTTTTTTGGTACACAGACCAGTGGCATTAACTTCTTAAACTATCTGTAGCATTTTTTAAGATCATTTTTGTCAAGGACAGGTTGAGATTTTCATGTGTGTGGAGCGTTGCCATGTCCTAATGAGAATTCTGGGCATGATGATGATGTCCTTGAGTGTCAGGTGTATGAGCTGAGGTGCAGGCTCTGGAACATGCAGGGGCTGTCAGAACATGCACCAAGCTTTCCAGCTGGTATTGCAGACTGTTGAGTTCACAGGTGGCTTCCTAGCAAAACACAGACTTGCTTTGGCAAACTTGGCACAGCATGTGACACAGCTAGAGGTGTGCTTGGCTCCTGTGGTGCTGTTGAACTGCAGGTGTCCTTAAGTTTTCCCTCAGTGATTGATCATTCTTTCTTTGAGGAGGTTAACTCTTCTGTAGGCTGTACATCTTCTGACTGTGTATCTCCTCCTCCACATCTGCACTGCACTGTAAGGTCACTTAAAAAACCCAGCTGGCTTTCTCCATAGGGAATGTGTGGCAAATATCTTTTGCATTAATGATGTTTGTTAAATTCCTATTCAGCTATCTCTTGGTATCCCTGATTTGCCTTTCTGTCAACAGTGAGCAGTTAGTTCGATTGGCCTGGTTGAGCATGTGCTTTTAGTGAGGGTGCCTAGCCATGCCAGGACAGATTCACAATTAAACTGTGATCAGGTGCCCAGCAAACACTAATAAGCTTAAAATCAAAGGAGGAGGTGCCAGTTTTATGACCCTCAGAGTTTATTGTCCTCCTAATTAAAATATCAATCAATCCTGACCACCACCTGCATCTGTAAACATCCTGCAAGTGTGATGTAAGGTGGTGTGGCTGAGAACATGCACAGGGCAGGTGGTGCAGGCTGTTTGCACCAAGCACACATGACGTGTAGAGTTCAGCAGTTGTTTTCAATTATTACAGTTATTTACATTTTTAGAATGACCTTGGGTGGGGAATGATTGCTCACTCAATCCCATATCCTTGCTTGCACTTCCCCACAGGTTCTGTGGAAGGTCCCAATTTGTAGACCTGTTTTGTGCTCTGGGCCACGTGACCCGAGTTACAAAAGGCTCATTTTTCTATGGTGTGAGGTGGCTCTTGGCCACCCTTCCCATGCAGGGAAAGAATGGGCTGCAAAATTTGTCTTGCTATGGCATTGTGCACTTGTGTCTAAACCACAGATCCTGCTAGCTCCTGCCTGAGTGTTTGAAAAGGGCAGAACATTAAGTCCTGCCCTGCTGCATGGGCTTGACTGTGGGTGATCTGTGCTAGCAAAATGTAAATTGCTTGTAATTATGACAAATCATGTGCAGTGCTCATACTGTGAACTACACAGCTTTTGTCCACTGCCACTTATCCAGCTGCTTATAAAGCTCTCCTGATAAAGTGCATGAAGCTCAGAAACAGCCTTCCAGGTTTGGTTGTTCACATTTTGTTGAGGACACTGAAAATAATTTGGTCTGTTTGAAGAACTTGCTTCTATTCCCCAGAGTTTCTCCTGATGTGGGGGAGCAGGAGCTGGACTACAGGACAGGGAATGCTCAGCAGAAGAGCAAGATGAAAGCAAGTTTGGCTATTAAAAGGAGCTCTGAGCATTGCTCTTGATCTGTGTCCTTGATAAAAATCCCTAGTGCTGTTCATCCTTCCAGTAACAGCTGCAGGCATGTAATTTCTCCTCTTTCTGTATTACTGAACAATCTGTCTTTCTGCTTTTTTGGTTATGCATTTTCTGCATTGAGAAGTGTTTTTGTCTATCTATTTTGTTTGTTTCAGCAAATGCTAAAAGTGTGCATGCACAGGAGAGCAATCTGTGTGTTACTTTACCTTGCCTGAGCACAGAACGGCACACACAGGAAGTAACTGCTGGGATGAATTCCTGTTCTTTTCTGTGCACTGTTTTATGGTCAATGCTGTCAGCATGTGGCAGTCATGTTTACAGAGCACCACTGAGTCAAATATCCTAGCTGGGTATTTTAAAATGTTGGATGCCTTCATAGCCACAGGTATTTGGAGCTGTAATTGCTGAGATAAGAGTGCAGTTTGTGGAGCAGAGAATTTGATCCTCCGTTCCAAGTACAGCCTGTTTTGGCTAGGCACACTGTCTGCCCAAGTCAAGGGGAGCCCAACCCCTTGACATACACCCATTGTATGTGTTAGCATACACCCAACATAAGTTGGGTGTAAGTCCTAGCTGAAGTAAATGGCATCCTGTGGCACAGCAGGTCTAATCCAAAGCCAAGTTCTTCTCAGTAAACACTTCTCTTTTCTCTGTCTTTTAGCATCAAGATGGTGCTGATGTGGACCAGTGGGGACACGTTCAAGACTGTTTACTTCATCCTCAATCAGGCCCCTTTCCAGTTCTCCATCTGCGGACTCCTGCAGGTTTTTGTGGACATTGCTATCCTGTTGCAGGTTTACTTGTACAGCCACTACCCTCAGAAGCCCGTGTCCCACACTGCACACCCAGCCAGCACCAAGGCCCTGTGAGGAACCTGGCTGGGCAGTTTGCAGGTCAGGAGAGTCAGCCATGGCATCTTCTTCCACTTGTAAATACTCCTGTGTTGCCGAGTTGAAAGCAGAAATGAGAACAAGGATGGAAAATATGGCTGCACTTCCAGCTCGGGAGGTTCTGTGTTAAATAACTTGCTCGCTCTGTTTTCAGACTTAGCTGTACAGAACTGTTTCTTGGTGGGGGGAGGGGCACTTTATTTTTGCATACGTACCTATGAGCCTTATCAATTCACAAATGTTTGTATATTTAATCACAAGGGCTGGATGGTTTGTGGTTTTAATGCTATTCAAAAATGTTACACCACAGAAATTATAGGATATTTTGTCTGAAACTTCTACCTATTTATATATAATATAAAGTCTGTATATTGGTGGGAAGTTTGTGGCATATGCTAGCATTCAGTATCTCCACGAAGGAGGAAGAAGTATTGAAGAGCAATCCAGGATCTTCTATAAGGGTGTCTGGTGAGCAGAGAAGGTGGGGTGGGAGGCCCTGCAAAGAGGTGAGCAGCCAGAAATGAGCCAGCCACAGAGGGTGTAAAGCTAAAGGAGTGAGCAGGTGTTCACCCCCCCTGCAGGAGGACACATGGAGGAGATGATGGTGAGGAGGTCTGATGAATGGGTCTGATGGTGCTGGAACCATGTCTAGAGCTGGCACAGCCAGTCAAGCATCCAGGCAAAAGGAGGAGCCGGCAGGAGGCTGCAGAGAACGTAGGTAGTCAGGCTTTGAAACCATGGGGTGTGGAATAGCCTGCCCTGCACTTGGGGGGCAGCCCCTGCAGCTGTGCACGGGACAGAGCTGGCCTGTGGGGTGTCTTTCCCAAACCAAGGGGCCAGCAGATGGGTGTTGGCAGTGTTGCCAAGCAAGTATTTCTAGATGGTGATTGAGCCACAAAGATAGAAGCAGGTCCCCTTTCATTTGCTCAGAAATGAAAAAGTTTGAGATGAAGAAAAAGCTGTATCCCCTGGAGTAGGACCAGAATCTGACAGCTTGATTTGTTGAGGCTGAGATTTGTGTTCATGTTGTTAAATGCCAAGCAAGAACCAGGTTATGTTTTGAGGTGTTTCCTGCATTGGCCCAGCAAGGAAGGAGTCCATGTTTTCCTTTTACTGTTGTGAACTTTTAGGTTCTTGAAGAAGAGATTCTTCTCTTTTAGAAGAATCAGCAGCCTGTACTTAGAGGGACTGAGAAGGCTGAAAGAGCAGAGTTTATGTAGATGTTGTCTCTGAAAGCTGTTTGCCAGCATAGGTCACTGTGCCCTGCCTGTGACGTGCAGCTGCTGGTGGTGTGGAGCCACGGGGGCTGTGACCAAGCCCCTGGGCTCCTGTTGTGATGCTGCTGTCATGAAACTGCCCTGGGTGATGTGAGGAGGCCGTAGCAAGGCCCTTGGCCCAGGAACAGCTATGCCTGTGCTGCTTCCTTCACCAGGCTTCCTCCCTCTGCTGGGTGAGTCCTGTCTTGCCACAGGCAGAGCATTGGACAGATTTTTCAGAATCATTTTTTCTCTAAGAAAAGTGCAAGAGCTTATGCTTTCTTACCAGTGGCAGCAAGTCTGAGGTATGATAACTTCAGTGTGTCAGTCAGATACTTCCCCTGCTGTGCTTTCTTTGGGAACCTCATGATTTGCATCTGGACTGTGTTCATCGTTGGCAAACTGTCCAGCAGAGGAGAATCACACTGTGCCCAGGCACTGACTCCATGCTCTGTGTTTGATACCATACTCTTCTAGGCCTGAAGTGACCTTACAAAGACAATGTACTCAGCATGGCAGACTATGAATGTTCTGTTCCTCTCTTTTCTCCAGTGTTCTGGTTGTGTTACAGGAACATCTGGGCTTTTGTCTTTTTTAATTGAAAACTTAACGACTGGCTTCTCCGGTATGCTGCTTTAATGAGGATTGTATTTCTACTGTTTGAAAACAAACACTTTCTTGTGTGTTTTAAGGGTCTGAAGGGTTTTTTTAATAACTTGTAATGGTAAGATTTTTGTATTTGGTGGTCTTTTTCTAATATTCTGCAAAACGGGGATGTAAGAAATTAATGGTTTGTAAGAAACATACTTCTGTATGTTACAGCTTCACCTGGGAGTGCACACTTTTTGGCCACCTCTTTGGCTTTGAGCTACAGATATTTCTGAGGATAAAACAATTTCTGGTTTTTCCATTTGGAATTCTTCCTTGTGCAGATTCTTGAGTCTGTCATCAGTACCCAAACCAGCAAGCTCTGCAGACCAGTCTCATTTACACTACAGCAGCAAATGCTGGAAGAGAAGCCAGTGAAACCATGTCCAAGTCATCTTCTGTATGTGGCATTTAGCAAGTAGGACTCTTGGCCAGGAACTCCAGAACTTCTTGCAAGGTACTTTAGGGACAAAGTGTTACAGAACTTTTGTTTTGTTCTCTGCTTGTCAGGAAGTATCTGTTTCAATGATCATCTCAGAGGATAAGAAATTGATTACTTTAAATGCATCTCTTTGAATGTATGGCACATTTCATGGACTTTATTTTTTCTGTCAGTTGCAATGTTTTTTTAATAAAAATTACTTATTATATATAAATTGCAGTGTTCTTTGTTTTGTTCAGGTACAAAATGTATGCTTCTTAGCTCTTATTGTAATTCATCTTGTCAGGAGCATTGTTGATAGGAATAACCTGATGAGTGGGTAAGCACAAGGTATAAATTGTCCTGATGCACAACAGGGATTCTGGATTTCTGTCCCCTGCTCTTCCATTTAAACTTAACACTTGTGACCACATAACGTGTTTGTGTTTGCAATGCTCACAGTAAAAAGCAAATTACTAACAGATTGTTGCACAGCTTTTAAAGAACCCTGTGTCACGCAAACTGCAGAATGAGGTTGGAGATGGGATGCAGATGAGGGATGTGCTCCTGGCAGCCTCTGCACAGAAGATGAGGACACTGAGTCTGTCATCTCATGGCCAACTGCTGCCCCAAGAGAAGTCTTGGCCACCCTCCCTCTGTTCATTCTGGATGGGAAAACAAGCCAGGACTGTCAGGAGCAGCCTTGCAGCTGCTGTGCATCTCCTGCCAGGCTGCTGATCTAGGATGGTGGGCTGCTCTGGCATGGGGAGGTGGTTTGCTATGGCTGTGTGCAATGGCTGCAGGAGCTGGAGAAGGGGAGATGGGGAGGAGAGGGCTGGAGGCACAGGAGAGAGGGTTGGGAAGGGTGGGAGGAGAGATGTGGGAGAGACTGAGCTTGCTCAAGTAAGGGGCCAAAGGAAAATAGTCCTGAAGGGAAGGGAAAGAAGAAAACCCAAAATCTGAAGGGTAAATGTAGGTAAATCAGCGAAGCTGGAGGAAGGAGGAGGAATGTGAGGGTGGGGAGTTAAACCCTGCCTGCTCTGTTGCTGTCTGCTGGCAGTGGAGACCCGAGCAGTTCTCACAGCAGCTGAGCCAGCCTTGCAGTGCTGCACCTTCTCTCCCAGACAGTGCTGGTGTTGCTGCTGCTTTGCCGTTCACTGTGGGACTTGGCCCTAAAGGAAACAATTGGGAACCCCATCTCTGGGTGCTGCAGCAGCCCAGCCCGTGTCCTGCTGGTTGGTGCAGCACTGCCCCGGGCTTTCCCTCGGGGCAAATCTCCCTCTGCTGTGCATGGCAGGCAGTGGTGTGCACCGTGGCTCCCTGGAGTGAGAAATGCCATGGTTAGTTAGATGTTTGTTTGCGTGCAGTTAGGTGCGATTACAAACATTTTAAGACAAAAAATAAAGCTCACATTTGGCACTGGGTATTAAAGCAAAAGTTGGCCCACAGGCTCTGTTTGTTAAATCTGATGGTGATCCTTATCCTAGGCTTGAGAGCCAAGCAGGCTTCAGGGACTTGACTGACAACTGTAGCTTTGCTGGAGGCTTTCTGTAAGAAAGAAAACATCAATATGTAAGTCAACAGTGCACCAATAAATAAACACTGCCTGGATACCTGTGCCAACAGCAGTAAATAAGAGATGGGAACTAGAACACAGTGTGAGGTTCACCCTGGTGCAGGGCCTGGTCTTCCTGCAAACAGCCTTGTAAAGGTACCAGTCCCAGGTGTCAGCATCTAGAAATGCACTGACAGCAAACACAGCATATCAGACCCCCATGCTGCCCTTCTGAGTCTGGCTTGCGTGCATTTGGCTCTGGTAGGTGCTGGTTGGGAAACTGAGGGGCTTTACTCAGCCTCAGATGGGCCAGCAGAACCATGCTGGATTTCTCTACCTGTTAGCCCTTCCATGTGCCTCTGTCCTCTTCCATGCCAGGGTGTCACAGTCCTCTCTAAGGCTCTGGCCTGTAGGTGCCAAGGGGAAGGTCAAGGATGCTTTGCCCCTGAAGCACCTGCTGTGAGGCTGCTATAGCCTGCTCCTGCTCTGACCTCAGCAGTGTGGGACAGCAGCCTCTGTCTGCCTTACAGCTGAGGAGATGACACCAGTGTCACATTTTTCTTACCATTACTGCTTCTTCCTAACTGAGGCTGCTGTGGGGTAGGAGGTGGCTGTGCACATGTGCTGTATGAGCTGTTTGACTTTGTGCCATTCCCTTTAATTCTGTCCCTTTACCAGGTAAGACAACCTTAATTCTCCTAAGTTACAGTTTTCATGACTATTGTTGCCAGCTGCCATAATTTGTAGGTCCAGGTCCATGCATGCTGCCACCAAGGTGGACATGTAGAGAGGTGGCTTTGCTCACGTTTTGAGTCTTTGTCCCATATGAGAGAGAAATATTTTTTTCCCTTTTTTTCCTTGAGGCAAAATTAGTGTGCTACAATCATGAAGCACTAAATTGTTCAAAGAGACAGGTGTAACTACCTGCTGGCACTGAGGTGCCTACAGACAGCAGTGTGGCATTTATTATAGTGAGAGATAAATGGCCTTAAAATCATCTGTGTGCTGTGTGAAAGAAAACCAACCACCATACACAACAAAACCAACCTTCTCCAGCAACTGATCAAAAGTAATAAGCATCACCCATAACAACAGCTGCCCTGGGTGAAATTCATTCTCCTCCGAGTGTCTTTTATGTCTGGCAATGTGTGCATCACAACTTTATACCGCTTCTAAAAATAATTTGTTTAAAAGGTTCCTGGTTTATATTTGTTTCCTCATCTGTCATCCCAATAGATGAAACTTTATTAAAAGCCAGGCTTTGACTAGGAGACATAATGAGTGGGTTTTGTCACTTTATTAAAACTCTGTGCGTGCTGGAATTAATTATATGCCTTTTGAAAAATACAAAGGACTCACTATTGTAGGACAATAGCAACTTGATGGAGAACAGTAATAATCTGGTGTATGTCATCAGTCTTGTTTTTCTACACAGCTGCTGAGCTGCAGTTTGCTGTCCCAGTGCTGGTTTTTTTCATGCTGCAAGGCCAAAAGCTGCATTGATTCATGGTTATTTGCTAGTGCTACAAGTGTGAAACTCTTCATTTCTGCAAGGAGTCTGCTCCAATGTGGCTCTTCTAGTAGGAAGGTAAGGGTGCTTGCAGTTTGTGGGTTTCACCACCTTGAGGAGATGCATTCTGCACTCTCCATGCACAGTAGCCATGGTCACTTCATCATATTGGAGATGGAGCATGAAACACACCTGGTGTGCATGAACCAAATCGCCATGAGGAGTGAACTTGAGTCCACCTAGTGAGTCTGTCGGGTGCCACCTTAAGACTGAGCACCTGAATGCCACCAGAAGAGGCAGTGCTGCCCTCAGCACCAAGCCACACTGTCCCCCTGCCACTGCTCCCTTTGCTGGTTTGCAGCCAGCCGGCTGCAAAGCTGTATCCCTGATGTCACACTTTAATAACCCTTAATGAAAGAAATGCCTGCATCAGGAATAAAAACCCAATAATATTAAAGTCTTTCATGAGTCACAGCAAGGCAGTGCTGGCTTTGCTTTGCTGGGACTCTGAGTCAGCCCAGGCACCAGGCACCAGCCCTCGGCCCTCCTCTCTGGCACAAGGAGCGGATGTGTTCACGGTGCTGCTGTGTCCTGAAGGATGGGCAGAGCTCTGGCGTGGGCACCTGTGTTCAGTCTGCCTGCAGGGCAATCCAGCTGGGGCTTTGCTGATCCAGGTGCATCCTGCAGGGTAGGGGGGCTCAGTTTTGCTGCCTCCATCTCCTGCAGTCTCAGTAGCAAGTAACGCGTTGGTTGACATCAGCACAGTGAAGCACCGCCTTCCCCCACATCCAAATCACCAGACACAAACAGTCAGCAACAAAGCTTTTAATTTTTATTAAAATAAAGTGTAACCTTTCCATTTCCCTTGCTTCATTCCTATAAGGAATGGCTTAATATGAGAGTTTGCTAATGTGAAGATTGGTTTTGCGACATATGCTGAGGCAAAAAATCCCCAAACAACAGACCAAGACAAATCCCATCTTCAACATACCAGGCATTGTTCCCTTCCTGACAGGAGGAGAATATGGAGGGTGACACTGCATGGCTTTAGTACAAATAGGGGTATAGGTACAAGAGACTGTTGGATTCCATCTCCCTCCATTCCCTGATCACATCCCACCTGTAGGAGCACTGAAAGACCCACAGAGCATCCTGACTTGGACCAGCTACCCAGTTCCTCCAGGGTGGGGGCTGGAAAGCTCATGCATGGGGCTGGCATCAATAAGCAAAATGCAGATGCCACCATATGATTCATTTTTCCTTTAAATTGACTTAAATCCTTTGAGAATGAGGAATAAGGGCTGGACCACTTGTTCTAATGACAGAAAATGTCTTTTTCTTAGTAGGAGGGCAAAACCAAAAGGCTACTCCTAATACAGAGCACAGCTGCTGCACTGCAGCTCAGGCCAGAGCCCACTGAAGTTGTCTCGCTGGCTTCACTGGATCTGGACTATTCCTCTACTCCTGTTTGCACACTCCTGCACTCAGTTCCCCACTGAGGAAGACTGTGCAGAGCTGGGAGTCACTGCTGGTTTAACATCACCCTCCCCTTGAACATGTAGTTCAGATTGGTTTAGTTCACATTTCTTCATACATGAGAGATGGAAATGGTTAACAGAAAGTAGAATATCATAATTCGTAGTGATATTTGTTATATTCAACTGTTAGCAAAGGAAAGAAACCAAGTTAACATTCAGTACCACAGTCAGAAAGACTTTTTTGTATGTATATTTCTGTCATGGGGCTAAGATACAAAGCTTAGGATGGCAAATATGCATCTCTACTAAATAATGCAAACTGTGCTCACACACAATTCAGAGCTGGCAGCTCCAACTGTGCTGCCTCATCTGTAGAAGACAGAACCAAGCCCCTGGTAAAGCTGAAGGGATGCTTCTGCCCTTCTCTTGCCCTCTCCCCTTGGTTTGTCTGAGGTTTGTGTTCCTTGCTGGGGCTGCCAAAACAAATGTGCTGTGGGGTGTCGCAGCACAGGGAGCCCCTTGCTCAGCCCCTTGCACGGGGAGTGCCACCGAGCAGGGTGGGGAGGAGGTGGCACGGTGGTTGCTCTGCCATGTGGCAGCTGGCACAGGCTGTGCTTCACATTACATTCTGCTGGCTGGCTACGTTCAATGGCTGCTCCTTGGGCGTACCCAAAAATACTTGCTCAATAGAAAAGCCCTAAGAAAAGCAATGGAGCAGAGCTGTACTTGGTAGAATTTCTAGGGGTACTTTTAAGAGGTCCCTTAAGATCAGAAGTTGGTCTTTAGAGAAACCTTGTGTGTGTCTGCCCCTCATTTATGCAGTTCATGGGGCTCTTCTTGCAGAACTGACCTCCCTTGTCCACTGCTTCTTGTGCTGCCAACGAATGTCCTCAGCTGTTCAAGGTCAAGAACTTCTCTTGGCTTACTGGTCCACCAAAGGCAGACCCTCCTGCTCCCCAGCACTCGGTGGGAATGTGGCACTGAGCCCCCTTGCACTGTCACCGCCTGGGAGCTCAGAGGTCTCTTGCCGCTGGCGCACCTGCCTGCTGGCTACCCGCTGCTGCTGCTCCTTCAGCTCACTGTAGGAACGGGAGAAGGTGTGAAAGATGGACGTGACCGGGAAAGCCATCAGCAAAATCCCGCTCAAGATACTGCTCAGGGCCACCACCTGTCCGGGGATGCTACGAGGCACCATGTCCCCGTAGCCAACAGTTGTCATGGAGATCACAGCCCACCAGTAACTGGAGGGGACGCTGGTGAACTCTTGCTTGGCTCCCAGTTCGCTCTCGGCCAAGTACACCAGCGGCGAGAAGAGGGCCATGGCCACGCAGAGGAAGAGCAGCAGCAGCCCGAACTCGCGGGTGCAGCGGCGCACGGTGAGCCCCAGCGTCTGCAGCCCCAGCGAGTGCCGCGCCAGCCGCATCACGTACAGGATGCGCAGCGCCCGCAGGAAGCGCAGCACCAGCCCCACTCGCTCCAGGTACTTGTTCCCTGCTCCCCCGCCGGGCTTGCTGCTGTTTTTGGTGGAAGCCACATCCACAATGAGAGAGATGTAGAAAGGCAGAATGGCCAGGATGTCGATGATGTTGAGCGGGGTTTTCAGGAAAGCACACTTGTTTTCTGCCTGGATGGATCGCAGCAGGAACTCAAAGGAGAACCACGCCACGCACACCGTCTCCAGCACAAAGATGTCATAGCACTTCCGTGAGCATTCACCCTGGGGAGAAGAGGAGCAGGAGACACATAAAAGGGGGAAGAAACAGATTTAGCCAGGGTGTGAAACAAAGAGAGTGCTAGTTCTTAAATAAAAACACCAATTGCAATGTACTGAAGTAAAAGCACGGCTGCTGAGAGGTATTAAAACCAGAGGCTACATGTTTGACCACAGGACAGGTCAGCAATGCTCTGGAGTGTCCAAAGCTGTCAAGAACTTGGTGTGATCTTATCAGCTGTTGGCCAGAGAGCCTACTGCTAAAAGGCCAGATGCTCACACTTCATTTCTAACCAAGACTTTAACACCTTTTAAAAAGGATTAATACAGGATTCATGGACTGTAAGAAATGTGTGATCCTTCCTTCCCTTCCTGATCAATAATAAATCGCTTACTAATGGCTCATAAACACCTACAGCATTTTAAGTGATATGCTTGGAGTTATCTATAATCCATTATTCACTAAATACAGTACGTATTTTATATTCCAGTGAACATTTATTAACACACTACCCCTACAGTCAAAAGCTTATAAAAAGCACTGAGAAATTTAGGCATTTCTAAAAGAAAAAATAACACAGGATAGAGATGGGTGTGTAGAGGTAAGTGTTTTTATTTACCTCACCTGTAACAGCTAGTGACCACAATGCCTTCCCCAAGCTTTCTGAGGCACTGGAAGCAGTGCTCTTCCCTGCAGGCTCACTGAGTGGCAAATAAAAAGAGCTCTGGCTCTTTGGTTACGATGCTTGTAAACAAGTCAGCCTCAGTGCACTGGAAAGGCAATGAACAATAATGCTGGTAATGGCCACTCTTTGGTTGTTAATACTGTGGCAATTCTCTGCTACAGCACTGTTGGTACCTCTAGCTGAATAATAAACAACTTCTCTAAATACACACATTTTTATGTGGACAATTATAGGGCTAGTGCTTTTTCCTCTGTAAATGCTCATATAAAAGTGGGAGTGCTCTGGGGGCTTTGTGTGGAAGGCAAGTGTATATTTATTTAAGGGAAGTGTACATTTATTCAGTGTGCCAGTTTGAACAGTTTGTGAAAACTCTTTTAAGGAGTCCATCCATGCTAGTGGGGTGTGTGACTCCCACTGGTTGCAAACAGGTACTAGGTCCCAATGCCCAGCCTTGTTTTATTTGCCTATGCCAAATCACAGCAATAAAACATCAGCTGAGAATCACAGCGAGGGTGTGTCAAGCTGCTCCCCATTTCACCACTGGAGAAGCTGAGAACCTGGCACATCTATTAACAGTTCTGCCCACATAGCCACAGGAGTCTTTTACTCCAGAGAGCCAAGGAAATTTTTACTGCACAGCACCACATCCTAACTTCATCCCTCTTGAAGTGTGTATGCACAGGCAATTTTTCCCTGTTGGGAAAGAAAGCAGCAAAAGACTGATGAGGCTTTTGCCCTCTTTGCTAACTGCAGCCTTCCCCAAAATGTCGTGGAGAGACTGGATATGTTTCTAGGGCTGTTGCACTGCCAGCAGTGAGCAGTACCATCACATTGAATACCAAGCCTTGGGTTAGTTACCTCCCTCCATATGTTAACCAAAATGCTGAGGCACCCTGCACCTCTTAAACTTAGGAAGAGACTGAGACAGTAACTAAAGAAAGGTCAACAGGAAAAACAGACACGAAGAGGAATTTATGGTTCTTGTAGTAACCACAATAAAAAGTTGGAATGCCTTGTGTTTATGGATTTTTGTTTTGTATTTCACTTTCAACTGGCATATGATGTACCTCCCACTGTTCCCCAGGGGGTCATGCTGATATGGAGAGAAAAATTACTTATCCCATTGAAATTACTGTCAAGATTTTAAGCATATTGCAGGGAGGAAGGATAATCTTATTTTACCAGGATAGTAGCTCAGATAGCCTGTCTTTAAATTCCTAATTTTGGTATGTGTGAACACTAGAAGGAGGTTAATTTATATCTGCCTCACCAAACTAATTTGGTCACAAGTAAGTATTTTTGTCACAATCATAATACATAGGATATAAGATTTTGTTTCTAGGAGCTTTCCTCCTATCACAGCATAATTAAGCTGTTGGGCTCTCCTATCAAATACAGAATCAAGATGCTTTCACACCACAGCACAAATCGGTCTCTGTGAGCCAGAGTCAAAGCTCACAAAGTCAGTGGAAGGACTCTGCCTGTACCACTGTAACACTTCACCTTACAACCCAGAAACGAGACAGCATTTTGTCCCAGAGCTCTGCAGCCTGGGAATCTCTCATCAGGATATGCTTGATCTCACGCCATGGCTGAAGGTGATTTGCAGCTCTTCATCCTGTCCTTGCAGAGGCTCAAAAGGATCAGTTTGAGGTGTTAGGATGACACCCCAGAGAAGAACAGCTATGGCTTGAGCACAGCAACAGCAATGACAAGATAAACACCCAAAAGTGCAAATTTGCTTTCTCTGACAGGTGCACCATTACTTGGGCCACCATCTGTGGAAACTCAGGTACATCTTGCCTTTAGAGCTTTCTGGCAGGAAGGATTCTGGATTCTGATGTACAGGTATAGATTTTTCATGCCACTACAAGTTTCAGGAAACTCAGTGAAGCCTATGGAGAATCTAGCCTTAAAATAACCCTACAAAGTTGCTAAGGTGATTAATAGCTAATTTGGCACCTAATTCCCCCAGCACTTTCTATTAGCTGCATATGGAGGGAGAGGAGACTCTTGAAAGTGCATTTGTGTTTTGGAGTAGCAGAAAACAGGAGAGAAGAGTGCTCCTCACCAATGGGCTACCAGTGACAATGACTTTTGGAAGACTCTGCCTGCTCTCCCACACTCTGACATGTTTATCCTGTGTAGGTTCCCAGACCTAAAGCATTACTATTTCTGTCTTCAGTCTCCCTGCAGATCCACATCCCAAATGCAAGTGCGGGAGAAGCCTGGCAACCTTTGTTCAGCCAAGCTCAAGAAGCTTGGTGGAATCTGGAGCTTGGATAATCCAATAATGCAGAACCAAGCTGCATCTTTGCCCATCAAGATAATGAGGAGCTGAAATTTCCTCCAACCAGAGTCAGTGCTGGGCCCTGGCTTTTTTCCACTCTTCCCACTCTCCACAGCTGACAACTAATGTGAAAGTCGAAATGTTTACTTTCAGCAGAGTGGAGTGATAATGCTCTGCTACACAGAGTTCACTTCAACGGGATGAAACAACCCCCCCTTCCAGCTAATGCATAATTATCTCCAGCGAAGTACTGGTCCTGCTCAGCATCCTTATTAACCTCTCACCGTCTGACCAAGCCAGGCTCTGTCCAAAGGCTGTCCTGAGAATAAGAGGGTCTGAACAGGCTTTTAGAAAACAGATCTGTTTGTCAACCAATCTGCCAGAGGTCTCTTTTTTTTCACTAATTAAATGTCTTCCTGCCCCTTGGACCATGTTTCAGTATCATCTAGGTGTGACCTATTATTATCCTCCCATGATATCAAAAACAGCAACAGCAAAGATGTATTTCATGCTCTTTGTACTTTGTTTCTTTCAGCTGCAGCTGCTTTTCCTGGCAGTTTTTTTTCCTGCTTGACTACAGCATTGGTTAAGGAAAAAAAAAGGCACTTTTGTTGCCTTCTAAAACTTCTAACTATGTGTTCCAGTCCAACTGGATGCTGTAACTCTGCTTAGGCTTTTGAGGTTTTTCCATTCAAGAAAACAAAGCAGAAATTCTCAGAAAGGCGCACACACAGATGGAAAAAAAAAAAAAATCAGGAATTAATCAGCCATTGAAACACAAGAAAAACAAGTCCTAACAGAATAGGACATCCTGGCCAAAATAGGTCTTCTTCAAATTTGTATGTTCTCAAAGGAGATCCAGCTATACCACCTTGTGGCCATAAACATGTCCATTAACAACTACACGTTGTTTTTTACTTTTTATAAGCAAAACAGCGCTCCCTCATACCAACAAACTAAATTTCTTTGCCTTGTAATCTAATGGATACATTTTCATCACTACTTTTCCATATTTAGATTGATGAAATTGATCCACAGGGAGAGCAGTTGTTCTTTATAAGGTGTATATATTTATTTACCTGTGTACATTTGTTTCTTTCGAACAGCGAGTGGGTTTTTTTTTCCTACAGAAATCACTTGAGTAGGGGAAAATATCTGCAGTTGCACAGGATTTGGGGGCTATATACCAATGTCAGCACAGGGCACAAAGAAAGACAGTAAGAAAGGCTTCAGTGAGTAATTCTGCGCAGTCAAATTAAAATGAGTCTCCTTCATTAGGACCTATAGAAATTTGCTGTCAAAAAGCCAACCACAGCATCTTTCTTCTGGAGAAACGTTTTCTTTGCCAGAAGTTCCTTTGGCAAAAGGAAAATTACAAAATGAAAAAATGGTGTCACTGGAGTTCAAATCCATCCGTATTCATTGTTCTGTACGGCCTGTCTAAAAGTTGCAGATGTCTTTCAGAAACATTTTGGTTTGGCTTGCAGGGTCCACTTCACTTGTACTTCCCTGTACTGAACCTCAGAAAAATTCTCCACTGTGTGTTGTGTGACTTCTTGGCCCTGCCTTTGTGCTCTGGTCTCCTGACAAGAAATTGTGATGCTTCCTTAGATTCTCGCAGGCCTTGATGCCATCTTCTAATCCCTCTGCATTAGAAGATGTCAAAAGCCAGATCACCTCTAACTGCCCCAGTTCTTTTGTTGCTTTCCATGCAATTTTTTTTAAGGTCAGCAGCTCCACTTCTTTCAAGAAGTTGTTTCAATGCTGCCCACTTTGACCCTGTAGTGAGACTTCACTTGCTGTCAAATTTATATGTTAAGAAAAAAAGAATCCCCAGCATGAGAGATATTGCATACAAAAGTACTTACATAAGCTTGAAAATCCTGGCATTTCTAAAATTATGTTTCTGTTCTCGTCCACTTGCCCCTTGTTACTTGAGCCTTTCAGGTCACACATTTCAGGTGTTTCTCTGTGCACATCAGATCAAACTTTTTTTTAACAACTAGGTGGAACTTGAAATTCTGATGCAAAGGAGACCTTTGCATCACAGATCCATGTTAAGAGACCTGCAGACAAAGTCCCTGAGGCTGCTGACAAGTCTGCCTACAGTCCCCAGTCCAGAGGCTTAGGGTGTTGCCCTTGGATTTGGGTGGGAGGCTGAGCCAGTTGCCAGTTTCAATGAACATCTGCAGGGTGACTCAGAGGACAGACACTCCTCCACTACCAATTATTCACCAGCCCAACACTTGGAGCCTTTGCTGGGCTCCGGAGAGACCCAGCCCCTACTCCTATGAGAGCAGGGTGGAAGCTTGCACCTGGCTCTGTCCCATTGTGTGGAACACTGGGTGCTGGGTCATTTGCCCTCTCTTGTCATTGCAAAATGAAGAAGCCTTCCCTGAGAAAAATTCCAGCAAAAGAGCAGCATTCCCAGAAACATGCCTCACCAACGAAACCCAAGGATATTGCTCACGCTGGCACTTTCTGATGAAAGGCAATTTTCTGATGAAAAGTGATTTTCTGGTGAAAGCATCCAGATAGTTTTCACAGCAGGGGTGACCTACCTTGGCAGGGCAGGATGGCACCCTGCCCCGGGGCACAGGCACGCTCTCCTTGCTCTGGCCACCCCCAGGCACGGGGATTGCAGCTCGCTGCCTCTGCCATCAGCCTCGGGGTCAGGCTGAACTTGCAGTCAGCCTGGCTCCGAATACCTCCTCATGCTCCCGAACAAAGAGGATTCAGATAACTGCACAGCCTGTCCTCAAAGCTGGCTGGCTGTGAAGTCAAAGTAACAGTTTCTGTTTTTAAAGTCACCGAAGGGCCATGAAAGAGTCCTCTGCTTATTGCTGTCCACACTTTGATCTGTAACTCGAGCTCAGATCCTGCTTCATCTCCTAGCGCAGCTGCCAGCAGAGGTAACCCGTGCCTTGCGAGGGGAGTGCCGCTGCTGACTTTGTGCAGCCCTGCTAGGGACACAAGGTAGCTCTTGTACAACTTGTCTTTGTTGAGGAGAAAGGGCAAAGAGGTGGGCAGGAGCTACATCTGCTTCCCTCTCTGGATTTCCCTTGATCCTGAGACAGCACAGCCCCAAATCACCACTTCTCAAAACCCCTCAGCCTGTCATTTTTATCCTGCCAGTAAAGCTGCAAATAAACATGGAACACCAACAGGAACAAGGGAGATGCCAAAAGACTATGGAAGCTGCTAGAAGGTAACTGTGGGGTGTGCTAAAACACCCAGCCAGAGTCTATCAGCTTGTGGAATTGCAGGCTGTGCTTTTTGCTCAGAGTCGGGCAGCCCAGGGGTTAATGAGATGCCTGTATGTGCCTTTCATTTGTCTCAAATTGCTCCTCTGACCCCTAATTGTGAAGCCAGATGGCTGTGTTCATGGCAAGCTTGGAAAAGGGTCTGGGAGTCAATGAGAGAGTGCACCACATGAGGACTTTACCTGTGACTACCCTTGCAGATTAGAGAGAGAGGAGACAGGAGGCACTCCTGATCCAGGAGGCTGCAGAGGGAACCAGCTGTGTTTCCTGGAGTTACTCTGCCTAATCCACAAACAGCTGCTGCTTTGGGCCATCTCAGCCCCAAACTGTACAACCAAAATTAGACACTGTAAGTAGGCCTCTGGCTCCTAAGCCATAAATACTGACCTTTGAGACCTGTTTAACCAACACCTTTTTCCCTGGAAACGCTACAGATGTCTGAACAGCTGACTGCATGGATTTGGCATATGCATCTGAATTGTAGAGAAAGACATACAAGGGATTCAACCACCTACCTACCAGGCAAGACTGGTACTGTGTCCTAAGGCTTTCTTCCATTTCCCTGCCTCCTTCCCTGACACATGCAGACATACTCTTTGGTCCACTATCCTCTTTTTATCCTCTTATTGCCTCTTTTTGCCCCAGTAGAGTTGTTGGGAAGAATGGAAAGCAGGTGAGTAGTGCTACAGATGCAAAAAATGCCATCTCTTTAATACCTTCTTTTGAACTAGCTCTCCTCATGGCTGCACCCGTTTTTAGCACACACATCTTCCCCAAAAGCAACAGTATTTGTAAGAGGGAAAAAATGCTATCTGGCTCTGCTTTGGTTGGAAAGCAACCAAAACCTAAAATCAGCAAGAAGCAGGAAACACAGAAAGGATAAAACAGACCATAAAATATCTATGAAACAGAACACCATCAACTCGCCTGATTTTCAAATGCCTATCAGGAACAGCACAGCACCTCATGCAGAGAGGCTGGGGGAAGTATCAAGACATCCAATGTCTTACAGCTCCTCAGACTCTGTGACTATGGCTGGGAGAAGCTTGAGGAAACAGTCTGAGCTCCAGCAGCCAGCTGCTCCCATCTCCCACTGACCACACCACACCCAGGACTGAGGGGCCAGAGTGCAACATAAGGAGGAGCCACATACCCTGGGTAACATTTTCTGCAGAGCCGGTCCAGGAGTGGCTGGCAAGGGCAACAGCATCAGCTGAGTAACTGCAACCAGCAGGAGAGGCAGGAGAGTGAAGGGAAGAGACCTCACACTCTCAGTCTATGTGCAAAGGGGACCTGTCGCTGACTGACAGGACAGTGCTGGCCACAGGAGAAACAGCTACGCCAGCTTTCAGAGCCTGGGCTCTAGAACACACACAGGGCTCCAAAAAAGACCCCCTGGAAGAACAGGGAAGACCAGAGAGCTTTTAAGATGAAGCTTCTCAGTTTCAAGGGCTGGTGGTGTGATGCAGTTCCCATGAGAACAGGGGGGTCTGCGCTCACCTCAGAGGACCCCTCCGAGTCCCACCTGCCCACAAGGTTCAGCTGGCAAAGGAAATGATCTCCTGGTGCTGCTGGAGTTGGTCCTCAGGCTCTGAGAGCCCCACCTGACTGGTCCACAGCACGAGTGCAAGACCTCAGAAGGCTATTACTAATATTTAGAGAATTACAACCTATATGTGCAAGAACAGATTTACTGCCATTTGCTCGAACAAGTATTCTAAATTAAAATACTACTTTTGTACCTGGGGTCTGCTTTGGCAATTTTACAACCACTCAGTGCCACTGGGAAATTGTCTGAAGACAGACAGCTACACAGGAAGACACAGCTCCAGGAGAACAAGGCATTGTACTTGAAAGTCATCAGCTCCCATGGCATTCTAGGCAGGATTTCACAGACCACAGCCCTCGTGGCTTGCTTGCCTTTGCCCTGCAGCTGACCCCTCTGTGGGAAACACCCGTGGGTGACACAGGGGTCCAGATGTGCCCAGGATTCCTGCACAGCCTGCTGTGCTTCCAGCAGGCACAACCTGCCCAGCCTGGCCTCAGGGGCAGCTCAGCACAGAGGATTTGTTAATCAGTCACTGCCACCGACAAGAGGCAGGAAGGCAGCAAAAAGAATGATGATTTCATCAAGTCAAGGTGTCCTCCAAGGAACAGATTCAATTTAGAAACACTGATGTTCTTAGTATTTCTGACTAAAATTAACTTGGAATTTTCTATTTCCAGATTTACAGAATGATTTTCTTGGGTTTGGCCCATTTTTTCCACTGAAATTTAATGTAAAAAAATCCCCAAGAGAATAATGAAGCACCAGGAGTCTCCCTGCTGACAAGATGATGCCTTGAGAGGCCAGCTAAAGACAGACTAGAGAAGTACAAGGGAACAAAGGTTGGTGTTTATTTGAAAGGCCCTCAAAGGTACCCCTGGGGAGCCAGGGGCTGCTGCCCAGATGGACCCCGAGATGGACCCTGAGAGGCCCCGAGTTCTTCACACTTTTACAGATTTGGTTCATTTGCATCTCAGGGTTAATTCTCCAATTAAAGCATCAGTTAATGATGTCATTTCCCCAAGCTTGCCTCCCCCTTTAGAGGCTTTGGTTTATATTTTTTGGGCCTAGGACAGTCTGAATGTCCTTGGAGAGCAGCCCTGGAGAGGCTTTGTTGTGTCTATCCAGCATGAGAGAGTAGAAGTTAACAGGCTGCAAGAAACTTCACAGTTACACACTGGGCAACACAGGATTTGAAAAATATGTAAGTTAAAACCAAAGGCATCAAGTGTCCCCCCCTTCCCATGATTTTACATGAATTCCTCCTCAGCCCCCTCTATTTTCTAGCTCTGATAAAGGCATCACCTTGGAAGTTTACAATGATTTTTTTTAAAAAATCCAGTGTCTGTAAATCTAAGAAAATGCTTGATCCTGAGCTTTCATGTAAAGAAGCCCAGTTACACTGCAACTTAGCAAATCTGATTTCTGAAGAATTGTCATTTCTAACCTAGTGCTCTGAAAACAAGGCAGACTCTGCTCGGAAAAGCTTGGGCAATGGCACTCGGCACGTGCAGCACATCTGCTCCTCACAGACAGGGCAGGATTACAGAAATAAAGATGAGGGCTATCTCCCTTAAACCAAACCAGCATAAATGTGCACAACCAGAGCAGGGCTGAGTTCTTGGCCAAGGGCACTTGGGTGCAGTTTGAGCAGTTTCCCCAGGGAATGGGAACACCTGCACACCCCTCCAAAAGGACCAGCCCAAGAGAGACAGGGCTGTGTGACAAAGCAGTGGCATTCCCAGTGCTTTCACACCTACCCAGTACCTGGGAAAAGATGATGTGGTGGCGCCTGGTTGTGCTCACAGATATCCACAGATACGCACTGCCTAGAACTGTGGTCTCCCTAAACCCAGCATCCTCTTTCCATCTTCTCCTCCTCAAGCTTGCTTCACACTAAAAAAGAATATCAGTCTGTTCTCCCTCTCTCTCTCACTTACTAATTATACTAGAAGAACAACTGATTATTAATGGCATTTTAAAGTGTATTTTCCAGCTTATTTACGCCAGTTTCTCCCTTCTTTCAATCAGTTTTTGAAGCTCTTCTCCTCCTGCCTCCCACTCACTGCTAGTTCTATTTTACTGACCCATATTGATTTAGCTGGTTCCTGCAACCCTGTAACCTGCTATAAGATTTGGGGGTGTCTGTTTGTTTTCTTGGAGGAAAAGAAGACAGAGTCAAGCTTACTGTTTTCCTTTTACATTTTTTTCCAAACCTGCATCTCTCCCCCCTCAGTTCTCCTTTATCCTCTTATCTGAGAGCAAGGGAAGGATTTGCATGTGTTGCCTGTGGGAGATTTTCCTTCCTGCTGGTAGCAGCTCAGGCACAGCTGGCAGTGAGTTCCTGCAGTGCCCCTGCACTGAAATGCTCTAAGCTGGGATGGGTTTTTACGAGGTGGATGTGACCACGGGGAAGCCACACACACTTTCACATTCTCTCTTTCTGCTCAAGGCAGCAGTAAAACCAGTGCTCTCTGTGACAGCAGTGCAGTTACCTTAAAACACACAACTTTTCTACTGTGCATGAAGGCAACGAGCTGCAGACTGGGAGAAAATCTCTGCAGCATCTGCCCACAGTCAGTCAGTGCAGGGACTTCTCGGGAGAGCGCTGCAATTTCTCTTGTCATCATCTCTGCCCCATGTACCAGGTGCCAAGCTCCCAGCACAGCTCAGGATGTGCTGGATGGCTGGGACCTTCACACTACTCTCTGTATTTCCTATTTGAATCCTGGCTCAGGAACTGGGATGGGGCAGAGGGAAAGGGATAGTCTGTGTGTGTGTGACTGCTGGAAAGGTGAGGGTATGAATGAAGGGCCAGAGGAGGGGGCTGGCACATGTCCAGCCTGTTCTGGCTGTGCTGAAGCCCCACCAGCAGCATGTCCCAGGCCCTGGGGCACCCCCTACAAACACAGTCAGTGCTGGACAAGACAGCTGGGTCAGGATGCTGCCTTCATGGGACCAGACTCATGCCACGTCACTCTTCAGAGAGCTTCCAGGCTTCTGAGCTTTTTCTGGCTTCCCTTGCCTTTAATCACAATTATGAACTGTCACTGCTCATTTCACCTTACTGATGCCTTCAGGTCTGAATATTCCTGAGGGCCCAGGAAGCCCCAGACAGCAAGAAGATGTACAGCATCCTTGCTGGCACCTCCTGCACCAGCGAGTCAGGGACAGCACGGCAATGGCTCATCACCCTGGAAGGTCAGGAGAGGCTCTTGAGCTGATCCCCTGTGGAGCAGAGGATCTTGCCAAGTGGCTCATGAATCATATGCATGGCTTCAGCTGAGCTGAGAAGGACTGACAGAATGTATTTAAAAACTCGGTGAGATGCATGCAGGCATGTCTGGATAAATGGTTTCCATTGTTAATTACCCACCCTGTAACACACTTTAATTCAGAACGTGAGTTTGTCCAGCTGCAGCTTTCAGTTATTTCAGGTCACTGCTGCCCACAGACGTTCTCTTATCATGATTCTCACTGCATTAAAAGCACTTCTAGAGTCTCACTATAAAGCAGAACTTCCAGATTTTAAAACATTTTTAAAACTCTTTCTTAAATTTGCCTGCCAAATGGATATCAATCTGGATCTCAGTATCTCAAGCCTCACATGATGTCTTATGTTGGTTTTCTGCTATTATGAGATCTGAGAGAATTTTTTTGAACAATAAGAAAGCTAGTTTTTGAAAAATTCCTATTTATTAAGGAAGAATATTGTGTGGCACTAATTCAAATGTTTTACAGAAGTACCTACATCAGAAGTTATTTTCTTCTGAAAACTTTATAACCTCAAAAAAATATCCTAAATCTGATTAATGAGTGGTGTTCTACACAGACTAGAATTAAATACGCTGGTGTCCTCAAAAATGTGATTGATTGTACTCAGTACCATCTTTTTGATGTTTTTATTTGGAACTAATATCATGCTTACCATTAGAAAATCCAACAGCTTTATAGTTTTCTCCTGGTCCTTTCTCAAGCCTTTGTTTAAAAACTTCTGCAAAAGATCTTATAACCATTTTTTTTTTCCCATCTGGAGACATTTAGATTCAATTTGTCTTGAATGTAAATGTCTCCATGGACACTGCAAAATCCCCCAGTTTCAAAATATTTTATATTTCATCTCCATTGTCCCACTCTAGGCAATGAAAATGTAAGCATTTATAATGCTGAATGATTTAATGCAATTCTTCTAAGTGCCATACACATGAATCAGCTCATTACCTCAGCCTGGCTATATGAGGTGTAGCCAAATGTAAATCTGCCTGCTTGCTTTCATTCCAAACCTCCAGAATTGATAGCAACATATCCTGGAGCTCTGAAGTGAAACTTCCAGATGATATTTTCATTTCCAATAAACGAAGAGTTCTCTCTTTCAGAACACTGGGGCAGTACTCAGTAAGTCCACAGCACGCAAGCTCTCCTGCAAAAGGCAGTGGAGCAATCTATGCAATAGAGGAGCTGTGCTGTACCCCCAGGATATCAGGCTGTGATGAGTAGCTGTAGTAATTTCACAAACATGTCTGAAGGCCAAGCAACTGTTATTGCGAGACTGCTTCAGAAACTCCCTGGATGATTACCTGGAAGTTTGGAGACTAAACCCACTGGAAGGCATAGTTACTTATGGTGGTGGAACCAGAGAGATATTAAAAGGAATTAAACATGGAGCATAGTTTGCTGGGGGAGCCACACTGCACCAAATGTAAACCAGTTAACAATGTGACAAAGTTTTATAAAATAGTTTTAGCTGTTTAATTATTTAACAGTAATGTTACATTGAAGCATATTTATATAATATTTAAAAGAAGACCTAAGCTTGCTATTTATTCATGAGAAGATATCCTGCAGACTGAAAGAGTTCATTGGCACAGAATAATGTTATTAACAAGTCAAAAGTAATTTTTTCTTAGTCAACTCTTGCCTTGTTCCCAAGCAGTGTAGAGAAACACTCTCCATTTTTTTACTTCTTAGCCTAAAACACTGCAGAGAATCTCAGGTGGCTCCCAAAGTCTATATTGTAACCTACTGTCCTCAAAATCTTCCCGGGCACCTCCTTGACCTGTAAAGATTTCTCTCTTTACCTGGGAAAAGCAGCCCAGTAAAAGGTGTTGCAGTGAGACCCACAGCTGGAAGAGCCAGGCATGGACAGCTCAGGTGGTGACTTTGCTGAGAAGGGGAGTTTTGAGCAGAGGGTCCGCAGGCTCACTAAGGGACTCTGTGTAAACCTGTTCCACAGCACTGTGTCCCCACCCCCAGTCGAAGGGCAATTCTTAGTGAAAGAAAATACAACATTCCTCCTAACCCTCCTGATGCAGAATGGAGAATGATTTTCTTACTGGCACCATGCTTCTTTTATCTTCTCTTGAAGCAGCTGCCAAGATGGAACAAGCAGGTATGTCTGCTAAAGTTTAGACAGCTTCGGTGAAGCAGGAAGGCTGGATTTTCGGTTTGTTTTGGGTTTTTTTTCAGGGGTGGGAGAACTGCAGAAAACAATTTCTTTTTTTCCCCAAGAGGAGCAAGCAAGCCAAGGAGAACTCTCCAAACATAGTCATGACTAAATACAGCCAGTTGTTGTCCAGCACTGTGTCCACACAACCAACACCAAGAACAACCACTCATTCCTTCAAACATTTTATATTTGTTAGCAGCTTAAGGCAGCCTTGCAAAGGGGAAGGACTGTCTTGTAAAAGAGCTGGCAAAGCTGGCACATGGTGTGCTATCTGAGCAGGGGGCTTGCAGGCAGCAGGGGTCCTGGGCAGTGGTGGGCAGAGCTGGTGCAGAGGGCAGTGAGTTGTGCAGCAGCGATGCTGGGGACTCGTAGCACCCAATGTGTCTCCTCAGTGTGCAAACAGAAGCAGTCCTGATTCTCAGCAAAATAAACTGATACTGAGATATGCTCCGTGTAACAGCTGGATTTGGACAGCCAGGAAAGGATTTAGATTCAGATCCACAAAGCAAATACAAATAAAAGTATTCTTTTACATTGGGGACTGTATCATTCAGATGGCTTACAGACAGTTCCCAGGAAAATGATCGAAGGACATCATCACCACTTCCTGATATTTGTGAAGAATGTTTTGCCATTGGTCACATATTTATAAAAGATGCACACCACTCAGAAAGCCCCACAGAACTTGACATTTAAGATTTAGATTGAGCAGCGCAGAGGTTCTTGGCTCTGTGATTTTAGGGCTGTCTGCGTGACACACAGAAGCAACATCACTGGCCAAAACCAAACCTCATCACTTCCCACTGCTTTCACACAACCCTGAGCTGTCTGACAGACAACTTGCACAGCAAATGTCTCTGACCATCAGAGAGGTGCTGAAGACCATGCTAGGATGACTCAGACTTGAGGACTTTGCAGTTACCCCTCGGTTTGGATTCAGCATGGACTAAGTTGCAAAAAGAACTTCCTTGCCTAGAAACATATCTCAGAGGTGAGGCATGAGGAAGGTGCCCATGTACCTGAACAGCAGGAAGATGTAGTTTTTATTTCTGTTACTATGATGGCCACAGACATTGTGTTTAAGACATTCTGTCCCAAAGCACTCACAATCTAAGGGCAGGACTACACAGAACAGGTGATGGAACTAGATGAGGCAGATTGAGAACTTCATCAGGAAAGGAAATATTTGCTTATTGCTGATAACTGAAACGGTGGGTAAAGGGTGCCCTCAAAGCTTGTAATTTGGAGTGTGTGTTACAATTTTCATTTAAGCACTGTCTGAGGAGAAAGCCTACTTTAAGCTTATGAAAGGAAAATGAAAGAGAAGCACCTTACTTTTAGTTAAAATGGAGTTCTGCAGTGCTCTGAGTCCTACATCCCTTACTCAAGGACATGTGAATGTGAAACTGAGTATGGATCTCATGTGCCTACAGGAACTTCCTTATGCAAAAGGTAGAAAAGGCAGGTGACAATTGCTACTGAGACATTTCATTTTTCCCTGGCCTCTAGCCAGCTGTGGCCTGAAGAGTCTGGAGCAGACACAAAATGCAAATTAGCAATATAGGGTACAAGTACAGTAGATCAGATGCCAAAACTGGTGATACTGTTACAGCTTATGATTTTTGCATTTAAACAGCAGAGCTGAGAGTGGTATAACAAATTCTCCAGTGATCCCCAGGGAAATTAGTTAGTCCAATTCCCCAAGATTCTTTTTATAAAAAGTCACCTTCAGCCTGTACACTAAAAATAGTTATCTGTAACACCAGCAGGGAGATTTTTAAAAAATACCTGTTTTTTGTTGACTGTGCTGTAATTTCTAGAACAGCTTATTCCACAAAGAAAGCAAAAACACAAGCTGCAATTTCATTAATATTTCATTCATGAAAACAAACCATCTATGCATGACACGTGGCACTAAGTTAAAATCAAGGTCTCAGTATCACATGCAGAACAACAACTGAACAGTCAGAAAAGAGACCAAGTCATGAGAATGAGCTCTCCAGTAATTCCAGAGTCTCAAGCAGGGTGCCATCTCAGGACAGCAAGCACCACTGGACTTTGTCCAGCATGTCTGTATCTCTTGCACTGAGGAGCCCAGCACTGGACACAGTGCTGCAGCTGTGGCCTCCCTGGTGCTGAGCTGAGGGGAAGGATCTCCTCCCTTGATGTGCTGGCAGCACTTTGCCTGATGCAGCCCAGGACGCTGGTACCTGGCTTTGCAGCGAGGGCACAGTGCTGGCTACAGTCATCCTGGTGTTCACCAGGATCCCCAGGTCCTTTTCTACCAATCTCCTGTCCATCTGGGTGGCCCCAACACGTGCTGGAATGTGGGGCTGTTCCTCACCAGGAATGCAGGACTCTGCATTTCTCCTTGCTGAGCTTGCTGAGGTCTGCAGGCTGCCTGAGCCTGTTTCTCCAGCCTGTCAAGGCCATTCAGGACAGCAGCACAACTCTCTGGCCTATCAGTCCTCGTCCAAAGTTTGTCATCAGGTGCACTCTGCTTCATCCTCTAGGCCACTAATAAAGAAGTCTAACAGGACTGGACCCAGTATAGACCCCTGGGGCACAGTGTTTGTCACTGGCCTCCAACTGGACTTTGTTCCACTGACCACCATGCTCAGGGCATGACCATTCAGACTGTTTTCAGTCAATCCTCACTGTCTGCTCATCCAGCCTCTTACAGAACAGCTTGTCTATGAAAAGCTATTGAGAATCATTATACAAGACTCTCTTAACCTTGTCTGAGATTACTTTTGTGTGTACCTTTGTGAAATGAAACCTTTAGTCACAAGATTGTTTAAAATGCACATTCACAATTTACCTATTCCCCATCCTCACCATTATGGAAGTTGAAGCACGGTGTGCAAATTGAGCTTAGAAGGTTAAATAGTTTTGGCTTCTTTATGAGCTATTATTAACTTCATTATTTACAAGTCTCTCTCTTTGTTGTAATGTTCTTCAGCTGAAGGTTATTGAACTGTAACTTCCTATCACTGCATCTTTAATTAGACTAGCTTTTCCCAACCCGTTAGGAAGCACAGTGAAGAGCAAACTCTCTGATCTGCTGCTCCTGTTTTGCACTGTGCTGCTACAAATGACTGAGCTCAGGCCTATAAATGCTTTTGTGAATCAGGACAGACTGTCTGATATTATTCTCTAAGTTCTACCTTTTCTTCTGTGATGACAAAGGCTGCTGTCTAACAAAAAAGAGAAGATTCTTCTTCTGACAGAAATGGTTGATTTCACCAAGAAAAAAATGAAGAGTTTAGTACGATGACCATCTGGATTTCAGCTGAATCTCTCAATGTCTTTTGGTTGTTTAGCTCTTACTGTGTGTTTAAAGGTTTTGCTGTAATGTATCCCTGACTGGTTTAAGACTTCTCTGATGTATTAGCTGCTTTCTTTGAGTCACTTGATGCCTGCCATTTGTTTAGAGCTGTGAGAAGTCCACTGAAAGGTGGCATATGCCTAAAATGCCTTGAGGATACTCTGTGCCTCTGGCATTTTTATGTCTTGGAGATGACTTTTGGGGTAGTCCTGGAAGAGCTTGATGCCTAAAGGCTCGTGCTATGATTTTGTCTCAGCAGATTTTGCCTTTATAGGAGATTTCACCATTAAATTTAAATCTTGCATTGAAATCTCCCATACTGAAAATTTGGAAATAAAAAGTTTATCATTGTCTTGTTACTTTACATGGAAGAACCTGCCTCTCTTCGCATGTTTGTTTTCTTCACATACTTGAAGTGTCCCTTTCCTGAAATTTCCAGAAGGAGCACATGGTTGGATTGGTGGATTTTACTTAATTCAATCAGTAAATAAAGGCTAAATGAGAAAAAAAAAAAAAAAAGAGTAAATATATATCCTACTTTGGTAAGTGAAAAGTAGTTCAGGATCTGATTCTGTTAACTCTACTGGCAATTGTGCAGCATCTGAAATACACGATACTACTTCCAAAAAAGAGTAACACCCAAGGTGAATCAAGGTGACCTTTAGGAAGAACAAGACATCTACAGTTATAGGGGAGCATGAGCCTTCCCACTCTTGTGAAACCACTAGGGATTGCCGCTGTCATCCAGAATACCTGGAGCAGCTAATAAAGTTAACAGAATGCATGATTGAGTCTTCTGCTCTATTTTAAAAGAGATAGGCAAGCACCTAAAATAATTTCCTCACCCACCTGGTAATTACTTCTGACTTCTAAGGTCCCACACTTACATCTTGTGTGAGGTCGTTAACACCTCTGCAGGACATCATTGGGTGTAACAGCTGGCCCATTCAGATGGCATTAAAGGATCAGGGCATGGAAAATTGCTCCCCAGCATGGCTTTTTTCATGATTGGCTTCTCTGTCTTTCCCTGAAGCAGTAACAGGACAGATAGATGGCACACAGAGCTTTTGTTTTCTGTAGCAGCTCCAGCTCAAGGAAAAGGCCACTGTTTGTTAGCCAGAGTACCTATGACAGCCCTGACACAGAACCATAACAGGAATGTCAGCCAGAAAGCCTGGAAAATGTGCACACTGAGTATGGTGTGTCTTTGAAATAGTATTTAGTATTTTTCTGTTCCTCAGGCAGGAGGGATGCACATTCTTTTTCTGCTTGTTAGAAGACTGCAAAGCCAGACCTAAGAGCTATCCCTGGGCACAAATTTTAATCCAAATATCGGAGATACAGCTCAGGATGATTACCATGAATTTGAATTCACATAAGCTCTCTTCTCTCCACACCTGTTACTTGAAGAGCTTGCTAAGCCACAATAGGGAGAACACACACGGTCCCAGACCCTACAAGTGATTCCATGTGGGCTCCTGCCTACTCCTTGCCTTGTAGAACTGATCCTTCACCAGTCCCCTGTGCACGAGAGCCACCTTGGTCTCAAACAAAATAACCATTTCCAGTCTGTCCACAGACCTTCCCTGTGCAAAGAGCAGAACAAAGATTATTTGCAGGAGATCTGTGCCTTTAGAATTTAAGGGCACAGAAGCATGTTGGATAATTTATTCTGATCTTCTCTGTATTGCTAGAATTTCACCTTTGTAACTTGATCTATAACTGATGTTTTTCATTTGCTTGAAGCAGAGTCTGCTTAGCTGAATGCTAAACAAAAGGGCACTGAGCTTTTAACTCAAAATGTCTAGAAGTACAAGCTCCACTAAATCTCTTCCTAGTCTGTCCCAGTAATTAATCACCTTGGTATTAAATATTGGCATATAGTTTCCCATATGAATTTATAAGGATTCAGTTTTTATCTCCCTGCTTAATTTAAAGGTCTTTTAGATGATACAGTTCTCCTCCCCTCATAAAATAACCACTTATGTGCCTAATCCACTCATCTTCCTTCCAATAATCTAAATCAACTGAAATGTTCAAGTTTCTTATTGTATGGCATTTTCTACAGGTGCCTAAGATTTACAGGTTTTTAACCGTCTCCCAATTTTTCAAAACACCATTAAAAATATGGATGTGAGAACCGACTGCAGTATTCCAGCGTCAGTCTCACCAATGCTGCAAACAGGCACCAAAAAATCTTCCAGCTTCTAATTAATACTCCTCAGCTTAGATATTCAAGGATGGCATTAACCCTTCTGACTTTACGCTGCAGTAAGAACCAATGGTTGCTTGTACCCTAAATGTTATTTAGAGCCTTGTTTTGGGAACCAGAGTCCCAGCATCTCTAAGTGCAAGCCTGCATTCATCTTTATTGCACAGTTTGGCATTTGACTATGTAAATGTGCTCTGTCTAATGGTTCCAGCTTCCCAAGAAATCCACGCTTCTCTCATATGCTTGCTCTATCCTCATTACTATCCTGTGCCACCCAAAAAACATCATTAGCCTGTTACTAAGAGTCCCTATTTATGTCCATTAGGCCATTAGTAAAAACTTAAGGTTCCTAAACTCTCATAATTCTAAAAGCAATTGTTTAGCTCTCACTTAAACCTAGGAACAATTAAACACTAAATACATCTCAGTTTTCAACAGTAAAACATCCATTGTGCTTAGAATTCAGGATAGCCCTGATGGTTAATTACAGTAAAAGATGTGTTTTGGAAATGATATTATAAAAAAAAATTACTAGGACAACATAGTGTTAACTAGTACCCAGCACTACTATCTTCAAATTTTAAATCAGAAAAATCCCTTAAAATAAAGATCTGATAATAAACCATATCTCAGTCAACATACCAAATGTTTTATCTTTTTTCCTGGCAGCTCCTAAATGAGTCTGATTCCAAATCAAACTACTCAGCTGAGATGTAACCTGAGCAGACCTCACAAGCAAGGGGTGGGTTTGACCCCACGCAGGGTGCTCAGTCAGACACGGGTCTCTCGGGAGTGGCAGGATCCATTTTCCATCAGCGTGCATTTTGCTTTCAAGGTGACACAGCAGTAGATGCCTCTGGTCTGAGGACGATCACCCTCTTTTCTGCTCGTGGCAGTGGGGCACAAACCATCCAGCCCCTGGGTGACAGCACATGGGAAGAGCTGCTTCCAGGAGAGCTCAGCCTTCAGCCCAGAGGCAGCACTTCTTGGGGGGAAGTACTGTCTCAGTACCTGAAGTTCACAACCACATTTAATGACCATGGGGCTGGGAAATAAGCCCAAACATTTAGTGTCAAGCTTGGACATGGGTAAAACCAGAGAGGGCATGAATTCTTCAAAACACCCCCAACCCCCTAGACTGCATTTCAGGAAGTATGTGTAGAAAATGTGAATGTCCTCCTCTATCATTTTTCAGATGAGCTCTCACTCACATACAAATAATCCTAGGAAAGTGAACTGCTTGCACAAAAAAGGGACTAAACCCTTAGGAAATTGACGAACTAAAGAATAAACAAAATATCTGTAAAACTTGATTTTCAAGGGCATGAATCATCCACAGCTTACGCTTGAGAATACTAAGCAGGTCTGAAAAGTGGGACAATTGCTCTGTTTTTGCTGTTAAGTTGCTGCCTCAGCTTCCCTGGCCTTTACATCACCCTATAGCGTCAAAATACTTTAGATGTGGTTTTTCAATTGGCGCACTGAGAATTCATTCATATTGTTAAAGTACCTTTAGGGAAAATTGATCTGTTAGCTCTAAACCTAACCTCAAAACATTAAGCCACAAGAAAGGCTGGCTTTTATCCCCGGAGTAGCTAGTTTCTCATCTGGTTAGACATGTCAGCAAACAAATCTGTTGGGTAAGGCTATCTGCTGGTGTGAACTGGCTAAGCTGGGCTGGCAGGGCAGAGTTTGGCCCAATCTTACCTCAGTTTTAAGTGACAATATGTGCTCTACCCAGCCAGCCCTCCACGTCACATATACTGAACGCAATACCTGCATACCTGCTGGAGTGATTTTGCCTGTCACCTTCTCTGAGGAAACAGCAACGCAAAACACACTTTACCCTGAGAAAAGCTGCACTTACCCGATCCTCTTCTTCTCTGACATCTGGCATGGTGCTGATGCAGAGGCTGACAGCAGTGATGGCAACAAAAGAGATTGAAATACAAGCAAAGATCTTTCCTGGGATCCCTGAGTGGGGGTTCTCCACCATATCCCTGAGCTTCCTCATGCACAGACTCAGGCGGCTGCTGTCCTGGAAGGCACGTTGCGCAGCTTCGTTAAACGCCATCTCCCTTTCAAACTGCCTGGCCTCAGCTGCCTCCTCCTCCTTCTGTCGCAACCTCTTTTTGCAGCACCACTCCAGGTGGTCCTCTTCTATCCCCCAGTACACAAGCTCCTCCTGGAACGAAAGAGCACACATCTCCCTGAGAAGCCTCAGCTTCCCAGCTGTCAGGAATGTCATGATCGTTCTGAAGGCACTAGGATTACGGTCAAAAAAAAATTCATTGCAGCTAACGTCATAATCATCGCAGATGTCCATGATCTCATCGTAATTGTTGCAAGATTTTAGCTTCCCAAGCCTGGTCAAGGGGCAGTTCTCCAAGGTGGTCCAGGGAACTTTGTACTTAATACCACCCACATTGATGATCACAAACCTGGACCGGTCATCCAAGCGGGCTAAGCAGCACAAGTCTTCTCCAGGATGCAGAAGTTTGGCCTTTTTGTAGAAGAATCCTTTCTTGGTTTGCACTTCACACAGGTTTTCCAGGTTGTTGAAGGAGCGGGAGCTGAACTCAGGATCTGCATTCCCAGTGAGCAATGCCATTTCGTGGTACATCTGTTGAGTCCATAGGGAGGTTGAGGCTACTCAAACAAAAGCATCTGGAGCTTGACCATAAAGTCTATCTGTAAAACAGAATTTTAAAATTTACAAACTTTACAAGAAAAGTAGGGCACTCTTAGATCATAACAATCCTATCCTCTCACTCCCAAGAAACCCTTCTCAGTGGCATTACTTTTTGCCTCATTATTTTAGGACTATCTTTGCTTGATAGTCGCTTGGGGAAAGAACTTATGCTACAATCAGGTCAGAAGCCATGCTATTACTTCTAGAGGGTTTACTTACTGACAGAATGGAAACAAAACCAGTGTATTACCATTTTCAGAAATTTCTAGAGATTCAAGCTCTATCCTGCACATCAATGCACACTAGAAGAGAAATCTTGTCACTTGGATAAATGGCAATTTATGGTTTAGCAACTTAATAAAAAAACTTAGTTGCAAATAGTTTTTTTATTATTTTGGCCCATCAACATTATGTTCCTATTACAAAAAGCTTATAGGTTGAGGACAAAATGGACACTTAGAGTACAGTCAGAAATGTGGTGGCAGAAATGTGGGTAATTCCCAACCTGAATTCACCAAGCCTAGGTAGCAACAGCAATGAGTATGTGGGAGCTGAGGGCATGCTGAGTCTGAGCTGAAACCAGAGCTTGCCTGGGACCTTGGAACTGCTGGAAGCTCTGCTGTGGGCTTGGCTGCAGCTGTGGACAGGGTTCCAAGCAGCCTGTCAGCAGCTCTGAAACAGGACACCAAACCTCAGAATGAAGCCGAGCTGGAAGTGACCTGGTTGCTGCTCTTACTTCTGGATAGCGCAGAACCCAACTGGTCACATTTACAAGGAATTATGAATAATTCTGGGATTTAATTTGTGCCTCCTGCTTATCCCTCCTTTACCACACCACAATCCACATGGCTTCCTTACTGTCTCTAAAGCTCATCGCTTGCATTCTTCAAAGCTGTCTCTCCAAAGCAATACTGGGATGCCTTGAAATGCTATCATGTAATTGCATTTGTGAATCACCCAAAACTTCCCAAATTGCTCAAATATGAAGTAGGAATCAAGAAGTCAGTGTAGGATGACTGGGTCTCCACACAAAGACCTGGGCTGGGAATGGATGCAGTGATGGGGAACAATTTTAAGCAGAGGATGGGGAAACCGAGAAAGAGCTGAGTAGTGAAGGATAAACTGACAATTTTGATGACAGAATGGTAATCATGAGGCAGTAACTCCATAATTTATAAGAAACGTTCTCCAATTCCCTCTGGATCTCATGCCTCAACCAGGAGAGAACAACAAACAAATGGGTGCTAGGAAAAACTGGAGAGGACACACATTCACATTCCCAGAGGAGCATCTTCCTTTATCTTTAATCAGCTCACTAACTCCTAGCTCATTAGACTTAGTTAAAACGATCTCTAATAGAGAGTGGTGAACACTTTTAGTCACAGCCCTGAATCACCCTCTAAACCCTCTCACCAACCACTCTCAAACAACAACACTGCAGTACCAGTGGCACTTCCGCTTCAACATTTCTATGAGGATGCAGTCCCTGAATTTCAGAACAACACTTTTATTAGATATTTGTAAAAAGCCAGAGAATGGTTTGTTTATGTGCAAAAAGCTACAGTCACCTAAAGATACTTTTCAGCATTGTGAAAATTTCAGAAGAGCTAACGATGCCAAAATCTCTCCAATTTCACTTTGGGGAAGAGAAATAATTGTTTAAACATCCATTTCTACAGGGCAACACGAGCAACCGAGAAAAGCTCCTTCATCTGGCTAAGGGCCAGTAAAGGGCAACAAGCACTCTGAGGAATGGGTGCTTTTACAGAACAGGCTCGAGTGCAGCTGGGATTGCAAATACCATTACTGCCACAGCAAGAGCGCACTGTCAGCACAGCATATGCTTTAAGGATTTGGTCTCTGGCTGCTTTCTCTTGGTAAGATAAAATATTCACTGCCACTACTGAGGGCTCTGCGCTTTTGTTGTCATGCCTCACTTGTTCCACAAGTCAACATACTAAAAGGAGTTTACATTGTTTTGACATCAAGGCCAGGATTTGTTTTTCTCCTCTCCCCTGTGTAGCAGGTTGTTGCACAAAGGGGCCAGATACATTTCACAGAACTGTTTTGAATCTAATCTCACATGCACTTCTTCCTCCTTCTAAGCAGCAGCTAACTCAATGTGAAAATGCAGCATGTTGTTTGCTACAAAATCTTTGAATTACAGAGAGTTAGTATTTTATTTTGTGGACATAAAATAGTGTTGCTTAAATCTCAAGTGTTAGGAAGCAGCTTTTCCTTTTCTTTTTCTCCCTCTTTTTATTTTTATTTTTTTTAATCATCAGTGGATAAATAGAAAGTGAGATAGAAGTAGCTATAGAAGTAGAAAATAATACTGCCTGTGGTTTAACAGGTTGATTCTGGACAGTGCTGGTAGCACCAGATGCTGGAGTTTAGTAAATAAAGTGAATTTTCTGACATCACACTTCAACATCCCAGAATCCATAACAGTTGGCAGCTTTTGTTTTGGAAATCTCATATTTAATCTCAGATTAAAAGATAAGCATGTGAAGACAGCTGTATTTATTATTCTCCATGGCACTTCCACCTTGTGAGTTGGCTGCCCAAGACTGGGCTCAGATGTCAGTGGAACAGCTTGCGGTGCCACTTTAACCGTTCTATAGAAAAACAAAATACTGTGGGCTCCCAATTTGGCATCTATCCTGAGAAGTAAAACAAGCCTGGAAGGTCTGCTTCTGGTCTTATGTGCATGGCATGTATCATGACTTCCACTAAATATTAAAGGGTGTTTCAAAATTATGTGTGTCTTAAAATACTCTCTGCATGCCAGGGTTATCTAATCTATGCACATGCCTGCAGTAAAACATCCCATTGAAGATTAACATTAAAAGCCAATACTTCCAGAAATGATACTACATTATCATCCAGTTGGCATTTCTACTATTTAATCTGACACATGGGTGCATAAAAGACTATTAAAACACAGTCTGAAATAAGCTGCCCATCACAGGGATGAAAGACAGAATTTGACTCTGTATTTGTTGTTCATAATTTTGAAGTGCTGTGTGAGAAATGCTCTATCAATATTTCAGTTTGAGGACCATATACAGGGTGGGTCATATGTAGCGTGGATTCTGGGGTTTTTTTAGTCAAACAATTTTTATTCACTAAGAAGTACTTTCTTTTGCCACCTCTTTATGCACATGTATATATCCACACACACACACAAGTTCAGCCACATTCTGTCAATAGCAGACAGCTGAGACCTTCAAAATACAGGTATTTCTCATCAAAGATTTTAAAGATTCAATAAATGTCAGAAGCACACAGCTGCTTCATATTCTTCTTTTTGCTGAATTATTTTCTCAGTGGAGAGAGGGCTATTTCCCTGCTTACTGCCTTTTTACTTTGCCTGCTCCCAGAACTGCTCTTCACACAAACATTCCTCATTATCTCATTCTATCAGTATTGCTGCATCTAAGTCATATCTGATTTTGCACGTGGCTCCCCTGGTCTCAAGTTGCCTGGGATAAGAATGAAAAACAAAGCAAAATCATCCCTACCAACAGGCTGACCAGCCTGGCAAGGAGAGCTTGGAAACAGTGATGGAGAGGAGGTAGTGGTGGAGCACAGACTGCAGGGTGCCCTGGCCAGCAGAGACCTCGTGAGGAAAGGTGGCCACAGAAATCGTGGGCACATAAATGAGGGTACAGGAAAGTGCCATGGGCAGAGCCCTCACACCTCTCCTGAGAAACCAGCCTGAGCAGGTGGCTCTGAAAGGCTTAAAGCAGGCAGCCAGGGGGGAAAACAGGGAGAATTCTTTGTGCAGCTGCACAGAAGAAAACTTACTCTGAGGCTGGTCAAACACTGACACAGAATGCAAAGAGAGGTGGTGGAGTCTCTGTCCTTGGGGATACTCAAAACCCATCTGGACACAGATGTAACCTGTTCTAGCTGATGCCACTTTGAGCAGTGGGAAATAAATCAGATGAACTCTGGAGGTCCCGTTCTACTTCAATTATTCCTTCATTTTGGGAACAGTCTCTTTTTAATGCTGCTGTAAATTACAAAGTAATGAAGGTTTACATTTATGCTGCAGTAGCGAGAGGAAGCCATGAGACCTTTTAGTAATTAATGTTTTAAGATTTCTTTTGTGAAATGAAACACATTTTGACAGACAGCAGGTAATTGTGTCATAATTTAAAGCCACAAACATGAAACATACATGAGGGTGACCACAAGATGTTTTCTCTCAATTGCAATGAGAGTTGAGTCAGTGAATCTGCTCTGCAGTGCTCAGCCCTTTCTAGTCAGAGATGTGCTGAAACCTGACATTGCTGCCTGGGACCAAAGCAGTTCCCACTTCTTACTGTGACATGATTTATAAATCACAGCACACACAATCACTTTAGTACTAAACCTTACACATGCACACATTTGGTGACATTACAGTCAACACTGCGGACCAAGAGGCTTAGGAGACCCAGGTTACTCTTGTACTTATTACAATGCAGTAGAACCTGGACTCCCAATAATGAATCCTTGCTAGTCACTGTGGAAACGTGGAGAGGAGAGCACCTGCCCATGAGGCTTACAAAATGCAAAATGGATGGAGGTGTGAGAAACACACATGTTTAAATTCAAACCAAACCAAACTCCAACAAAAAACTGAAAAGGAGACTGGGAGGATATGGTAAAACAAATGCAGCTCAGCCTAGAAGGCAGACTCCATGGGATTTGGGCAATTAGCTTCTGAGTTTGTCCACACTGAACATGATTATGGCTCCCTACATGCTCATTATCACAGAATCACTGAATCATTTATGCTGGAAAAGACCCTTAGGGGATCACTGAGTCCAGTCATTACCCTGACACTGCCAAGTCCACCACTAAACCATGTCCCAAAACACCACATCTATGGTCTTTTAATACCATACCTCCAGGAATGGTGACTCGTACACTTCCCTGGGCAGCCTATTCCAACGCCTGACCACCTTATCAGTGAAGAAATGCTTCGTAATATCAAACCTAAATCCCCCCTGGGCACAAATTCAGGCCTTTCCTCCTGTCCTGCCTCTTGGTACTTGGGAGAAGAGACCAAACCACACCTCGCTTCACCCTCCTTTCAGGGGAACTGCAACTTGGACACAGCTGAATTTTGCATATTTCTGTATTTATTACCAGTAAACTTTGAGACTCCTAACCTCCCAAACCCCTGCTAAGGGAAGGCTATAGCCAAAGAAGTTGAAAAGGTACTAGAATTTTGAACAGCCTTTCATTTTGTCTGTTTCTGCACCAGAGTAACAGGAAGCAGCGACACCACCTCACACACCTAGCTGAGATGTCCCTGCCTAACAGAGAAAGAAGGGTTTCTTGTATAGGTATGGAGCACAATAGCCAAGATACTCTTCTCCAGAGATTATTTTGGGGGTCTTGAGGAGGTCACTGGATTAGTCAGTCCAAGAGGCCCAGGAAAGTCATGCTGTAATGAAGGCTGCAAATTCAGCACGTGAAGCTGGACATGGTTGCAGACTCTGAGCATACATTTTCCTTAATATTTTCATTAATTCAGTGGAGGAAAAAAGTAATAATTCTCTTCTCTGAACATCCCTCATCAAATTTATGCCACACTACATAATTAGCTGAAACAATTCAATTTGTTAAATGAAAAAATTAACTTGACTCAACATTAATTATTCTGACATGTGTCCATAGCTATTTGTCTCCATTAGACAGATTATGAGTTACCTTGTGCCACTGCACTTGCCAGAGTTCTATAGTGAAAGTATGAACATTGTGACATCTTTAAGAAATCAGAGATTTGGTTCAACTACCTATGTGAAGGTATGGGACCCCTACCTGTATCTTCACAGCTAAACCCAATCTTATTGTGCACTTCCACAAGCTTTCAGTGCCCATTTATCTTTGTACCCTAAAGAGAATTGAATCATTATTTCTATAAAGCTATTTGCACATTTCAGTTGCACAGCAGACAAAGGCAGACATGCTAGGTAAAATACAGGAGAGGAAGTTGGTTTTGCATTCTACCCAGAATTACAGAATTCTGTTCAGGCTAGCAAGCTTCAAGGTTTCACAAAGGTTCTAAATCATGTATTTCACTTAAACAGAATTATCAATAAAAAACAAGCAGAGACTGCAAAGATTAGGCAGAAAAGTTTTTCCCCACAGAATACTTAAAATATTTTACTTACAATAAAACAAAGCATCATGTTCAAACCATACTTTATTTTTTTAGGTGAATTAACCCTCGGATGGGTACAAGAAAATCAGATTTGTAAAATGTGCTTTCATCCTCAATTCCTATTTCTTGAATGACTGAACAGACTCCAGATATGCACCAAGTGGGTGATGTGCTAAAGGGAAGAGAGTTCAGAGCAGAGCTGTACCTCCCAGACTCTGGGAAGATTAGATTGGATGTGGAGATTTGTTTGATCCAGTTCCTGTTAACTGCAACCTAGGATTAAGTATACAGTGCCAAGAGCCTAAAATTAAAATGTGTTCTGTCTGCACTTGCTTGGTCAGTGATTGAGCCCTGTGAACAGGGAACCTTTGACCCTTACTGGCAGCCACTAGATGGTGAAGTTTTTATTCTTCCATGAATCACACACAATTTTATTTTAGGAGCCTTTCTGATTAATCCTGTTAGTATCCTGTTTAATCAGCCAGTGAGATAAGGTACCACGAGATAGCTGCCAATCTGAAATATATTTTTCCCTGTTCTTAGACTGGTGTATTTCAGAATAAAAATCATTAAAATCCAGTTTTTAAAGTATCTGCTTCAGTCATGACTACATATTCACAGCTGCCTAAGATACAATGTGAATGGCACTATCGAATGTGGAAGTGACAGACGGGGTAGTATTTTAAAACAGCATTGTTTATCCCTCTCAGCCAGGAAATTAAACAGATTGTTTCATTTCTGTTGCCAAAATTCTGGATGCATGAAAAACCAAACAAGTTTTGGTGTCTTTGAAAAAGCACAGAATTATCAGTCAAGTGTTCCAGCTGGTCTGCAGATCACTGTAGGGGTAAAAAGCAGATTTTAACATGAGCACTGGTCCTCTCCTAACACTGATCTTTTCTCTCTGATCCATTCTACTGGTTTTTACAATTCTATACTTAGCAGCTTCCCACCCACATCATTAATATGCTTGACAGAGTATAGCAACTAGATTTCTGACTCAAAATAAGGTTTGACTGCGTGATACCACTCTTGGCCCAGTTTCACATTCAAAAGTTCATAAAGATTTGCTGGGGCACTTTTCCTAATAACTGCACCTGTCCTTGTGTCTCTTTCAAGGCCATTCACAGGTTTGCATGAATGGTTGTTAGATACATATGGCTGAATGTGAAAGGATGACAGGAAACAGCCTCAAATTGCACCAAGGGAAGTTTAGACTGGGTATTAGGAAAAATTTCTTCACTGGAAGACTTACCAAGCATTGGAACAGGCTGCTGAGGGAAGTGGTTGAGTCAACATCCCTGGAGACCTTGCAGACAGGCACCTAGGGACATGGTTTAGTGGTGAACTTGGCAGGGCTGGGTTAATGGCTGGACTCAGGGATGCTAAGGGGCTTTTCCGACCTAAATGACTCTGTGAATAAATGCTCTTATTAACTGCTCACAGATTTTAGATGTAGATCTAGCCTTTTTAATTTCCACATGAAATCCTTTGCAGAAAGGATAAATTGTATACAGATGCATCTTGCTTCTCTTGTTAGCCTGAATTAGTGAACACTGGATTTTATGTGTTTTCATTGTTTTTTTGCAGATGACATTCTTGTTCTCATGCGTTCCCTAAGTGAATTGTGCGTTGACCTCAAAAATATGATTCCCATCTCTACTAAAACACAATTCTGCCTCTGAATTTAACATGATTTTAGTTAATCATTAACATAATTTTATAGAATGCCTTTTTAATTTAGACTCATTAAGATTATATATTTAATCCATGGTTGGAGTGAACAGGAACTGGATCAAACAAAACTCCACATGCAATAGAATTGTCTCAGACTCTGGTTAAAGGATAGCTCCTGGTCTAAAGTCCATCCACTTTAGTTCATCACTCTCTTTGTGCACATCTGGTGTTCCCAGAGCTTGTTCTGCCTTGTTTGTCCCAATATCCCTGCTCACACTTACAGTGATACACATGTTTTGCACAAGATTAATATGGCTGTGGTTCCAGAGCCCTTGGACGAGGTGACTCCTAAACAGAGGGAGGTTCTTAACTCTGTGGCACGATGCCCACACTGAGCACTGGGAATACTGGCACAGTGCTAATAACTGCTGCTTGGTGTAGCAAGCACTACCTGCCCTACCTGCTGTGGACAGAATTCAGGAATCCTGTCCTCCAGACATATTTTAAATAAGGTGTTTCAGATCTTCCCAACACACAACTTACATTTCCACAAGGAACAACCATCCCAGAGCCCTTCACTTCTATTCTGCACAGTTTTTACCCAGGAACATCTACATTTTGCAGCTTTCAGTTCTGGTGAACTTGAAATACTGAAGCAGCTTGAAGGAAATTGAAAATTAAAATTTGTGCTAAATTAAATAGAAAAAAATAATACTATGACTAACAAAGAACCTCTCATGTATTTCTATCAATTTAACACAAAATTCTGTTTTGAAATATCAATTACATTACATTTCTGTCCTGAATTCCTCCTGAACAAATGTGGTAGCTACATCAAGTTTCCCAAAAAAAGCTGACAGGACAAAGCCACAGCACCTGTGCAGAAGCACTGATTTTTCTGGTTCCTGGAAAGGGAGACAGTTTATATTTTTTCCCCTCAAACAGGCAAAGGCCTTTTGAAGTTTGCGTTTATGCATTTCCACATTCTTACCCTGCCACTGAAGAGAATGAAAATGACCTGAAACAGTCTAAGGCATCTCTGTAATTTCTCTCACCAGCAACTCACTTCCCCCTGCACTAAATTGCCATTGCTGTATTCAGTAGAGAAACACTTAACTTCACTAAACACACTCACTCACTTAAAGGATCATCTGATAACGTTATCAGTTTTAGTGTTCCATAATGAATCAAAATGATTAGAAAATTCTGCACTTTCTCTAACGCAATTATTTCAGTCAGCTTGCAGAGTGAGCATGTCAGCATTTTTAAGACCTTGTTCTCTATAAAATTTCAGTGGACTTATCTACGCAATGCAGTGGGAATGAACGGATTCCGCTGTGAAGATGATGGCTTTAAAATCAGGTAAAATATGACTGATTCAGTTATGTGCAATATCTTCAACAATCATACTGAACCCTTCATAAATCACCTCTCCTTTCAAAAACATTGGAACAGATACAAAAGGGAGGCTGACAGGCTAATTATTCATGTATGCAATAGATGAAAACATTTCAGTGATATCTTGCTGGAGAACCCTGGTAGATCAGGTATCATGAAGACACACTCTGATATAACATTTCCAGAGAACTGCTCTAGTGACAGAAGTGTGGGAAGCTCAATACTAAGACCAACCCCCCCTGTATGGAGGTTTTTGACCCAATAGGTTTATATGTACTGCTGAATAAGGTGAGCTCTTGGGGCAGTGAAAGTGGGCAATAACATCAACACTATGACAACAATCCAGACCTTTCAAGGATGCTCAGGGTGGCTGTTCATTCACTGTTTTTGCAGTTGGGCTAGCAAATGAACAATTCCTGTTCTCTATGAGAAAGCTCTCGTCTGTTCCGAGTTCCTTCAGTTTCTGCCAGATTGCTCACCACCATTCTACTTGCAATACCACCAAATACACAGAAATATTGGGATGAAATACCACTATGGAATTCATTTCACAGCATCATCACCACCGATAGGATTCTGTTTCTGAGCAGTTAATTTTATCCAGCAAAAGGACATGTTGTTACTTATAAGGCATACGTTATTCTGCTAGTGAGACAAACAATAAATCACTGCCAGATCCCAGTATCTCTGGCTGGGAGAAAGCTCCTGGTTTCCTCCCGTGTTGTCATGCTTTAACTCTTATTACCATCACAAAGATGAGGAATTTCCAGTTACTCTAGTTCATTGCCAGCTGGCCTTCCCATGAGCTGCACACTCTGTGGTGCTCACATTAAAAACTCAGTTAGCAGGTAATTAACCCCAGGGGTTAATTCAGGTTGTTCAGGACTTCACTCCAGGCCTCCCTTATGGTTGCCTCATTGGTTTTAACTTCCCCCAGCAGAGCTCTGTGGGGTGCTAGGCAGACACACAAGCAGGCTTTCACCAACACATCAGGTAGACCAGCAGAGCCCCGCTGAGCAGCTGCCCCACAGCTGGATTACGCCGGCGATCTGCGCGGAGCTCTCTTCCGAGCCCTGCCCTGATGGCTTCCCTCAGATCTGGGTCCACAAAGGGCAACGGGCCCTGGCAATTCCATCACCGATGGAAAACAGGAAGGGGACCGAGATGGTGAACTGGGCCAGCAGAGTCGAGGAAGTTGCTTCTTCATTGCACCTTTACCTGCCTGGCCAGCCCATGGGACAGCTAGGAGGATATCCATGACTGTTTCACTTGGAGCAATGGAGAGCTTCCCTCGCTTTCTTGTATTGCCAGAAGATCTGACAGCCTCCCAAAGAAGCTGGAGACTGGCAAGTGCAGGAATAATTTTGCACCTCTTTTTCTTTCCAACTATGCTCCCTGACTGCCAAAGGAGGCTCCCTGGAAGGTGCTCTACAGATGAATAAGCTGGTCTAACTCATCAGGTCGTGTTTGCTGGGGCACTGCAGTACTGGCATAGTCAGGGAAAAAAGGCTGGATGTTCAGCTAAATGAGAAAGATCACAGAATGGAGAAGTTCCATAGGTACTAACAAAAAGCTGGGCTCCAGCTCTATTCCAAGCCTGTTCTTTGGTAAATATAAGGTTTATCTATTACACTGAAGAATCTGGAATGTGGTCTCTACAAAAACCCTTTTGTCTCCCTCCACAGTGACAGCAGTGAATAGAAGTGATTCCCAGGCACAAAGCTTATGTGCTCAGCAGCTTTGTACATTTGTACCATGCAATACACCAGAACACCCCAGATTTATCTACCTCAATTTTACTTATCCTGGGGCATTTGCTCCAAAAAAACCTTCATTATTCTATTATTGGTTTTTTTGCTAACAACCAACGCTTACTGCTAACACAAAAGATACACTGAAGAAACAGGCAACAAAATAACTTTCATTCTCTCTCCTCCTGAAAATTTTTAATTAAAAGACATCTTATAAAATATGAATTCATATCCAATTTGTTTACTCATCAAGTAAAAAGTAAGCACAGACACCAGCATCTAAAAATCTGAATAAAGATGAGCAAATAAGTAGCTAACAGCTACTTAATGAAGATGCTCAAAAGGAATTCATATAATCTCATTTGTAGTGCATAATTCTTTTTGTATTATTTATTTTACACTTGAAATGACCTTATTTTATTTAATGCATTCAGTCTCAGTAGCTCACTGATACAGAATCATTTAGCTTAAACTCTGATTAGGCAGCTGCTCTCCAGTTCAATTCATTCCCCTTCCCAACAGCAAAATTTTATTTGGCTGGTGAATACTTCTATATCCTGACAGGAACTGGAAGCCCCATTTTGTCTCAGAAACCCTGTCCTAAAGTTTATCATCATACTCCAGAAGGCCTAGCTTCAACTGAATCAACAGGAATTAAATGGGCTATGGAACTGGGTTCCGGAGAGGTCCATCCTCAGGCTTTTGAGGGGCTGGTGTGGAGGGTGTCCCTGGGAAGGCTTGCTGGACACAACTGGAAAGATCTTACCAACCTTATACAGTAAACCCAGTTCATAAAATTAATTTCTGTGTCTCTGTCACCATTACTGAGACGTTTTGGTGGCTGTAAAGGATAGCTTCATGACTGGAAGGGAAACAAAATGTGAAATAAATATGAGACATGAGCAAACACAGATGGGTTTACAGAAAGAGAGTGGGAGAGAGAAAAGCACTTAGCTAAACCTCTTGTGGTCAGCTAAGAAATGTAAATTGTACTGTTTTGAGATAAAATATGATAATAAACGAAAATCACTTTGTGGTTTTATGCTTACAACTACTAAATCAAAAAGAAACATGTAATTTCACAGTGTGAAGAAGAGGAGAAGGATAAAAGGATAGAGGCCAATATGATATAAAGCAGATACTTCATTATTTTAGAGCCTAATTCAAGCATATGCTGAATCCCTGCAGTTCTCATGTAAGCTAGCAAGTGCCAAGCAGCCTGTAAGAAGCTCTCTTCCTCCCTCAGAATCAGGACCCCAGTCTGCTAAGAAAACCATTATCAAGTAAATGCATAACTGGTACTAAGCCCATGCTTAAATATATATATAAACACTCCCCTAGAAAATGTTGTATTTTCCCCCATACCTGTGCAGATACCCATATATTTCCCTCAACAGGCAGGGAAATGACAGACATGAGATCTGCAACACGAAATGCAGGTGAGTCTCCAAAACCAGCCCTTGGGAGCACCAAGGAGGGTAAAATCAGTCATCAGATCTCACTGGCTTCCAGTGGAAACAGAAGCTTGAATCTGGTGCCTGCACAGAAGCACACAGTACAATTTCAGACACCTTGGCATATCTGAGGACAGATGTGACACAACAGCACCAGCTGGATGCCAAAAATGATGTGCTAGTACATCTAAAAGAGCCATCTTTGGGCAACCACCAGAACTACCCTAGATAAACAGATCCTTTGAGAATCTTTGCACACAAAGCCTTTGGGGATTTATTTTTAATCTCTTGGCAGCAAAAAGATCCTCCATATTCATAATTTTTTAAAGTATGGCACTCTTACATCAAAAGTCAGTGCTGCAGATCAACTGATCTCTCCACGGAGATAAGACACTCACTGAAACAGTAGAAGTGTTATTAAAAAAACAGTGGATTTCTATCATGTTTTGGTGCATGTAAACCCTGAACATTTCTGTAATTAAACACTATCCTGGAAGAAATTTCCATAAAATTCATATTAGGCAGCTATATTTATTACTAAATGTTTCCTGTTTTACCCAAGCTGAACACATTCAGCAATTTGCATTACAGAGCATAACTCCTTAACTCCCAAATTAAATGTGATCACTGCAGACACTGGTTTTGCCCGTACCCAGCCTGTGCATGCCAATTTCCAGTGTCTGCAGCTTGATTAATGTCTGCTCACACAAATGCACTGGAAATAAGCCTGTGCACAGTTATAATGGGTGTATGAACATGGGTACAAGTTGAAAAACAGAGCACGTTATTCCCTGTTTTCAGAGGGGAGATACCTTGTTCACACAATGTCATTATGGAGAACCTGACAGTCCTTGCCCCTCCAAAGCACATACACACGCACAAGAGCCAAATGGAAAAAGAGAAACCAGTGAAAGGGTTAATGTCAATTGGTGTTACCTCTTCTGCTGCTGGATTAATGCTGTTTTCTAAAAATAGCAAACAGCCTTCCTGATCCTGGACTCGTGAAGTAGAAGGATTTTAAACTGAAATGTTTTCTCTATGAACCACAGTAAAAAAGTCCCAGTTTCTTCCAAACCCTAGAAATTCTACTATTCATTGTATTCATACAAAACCAAAGCCTGGCTATGAAAAATAATTTAAACCTAACCACCTAGATATCCTTTTCATGTGCTAGAATCTCATGCTTTTGGCCTCCTGCCTCTGTTTTAAGCTCCCACTGACTTGACACAACTGGCAATTTGTTACAGTGACAGAAAAATCAGGGCCATTTAATTTGCCAGTCTATGAGAATAAAGCAAGCTGCTTTTCATAATGCACGTACAGGCATCATGTGAGCATTGACTGGCAGCTGTGTCAGAATGCCTGGATACTGTGTGTTTGTCAGACTGTCATAAAGAGCTATAAATACACAACTACAAACTGTAGGTGAAGCCTTTCAGTATGGATAGGCTACGTGCACCTGAATTAAGAAGGTGTTTTAATTCTCGATACAGAAAGACGCAGAACATCTTTCTGCAAGTAAACCCGTTAAGATTTTCACACTCTGGTGATTTTGCACACAGAGAAGCAATGCTTCTTCAGCTTCAGCAAGACCTACTGGATTCTGTGTGGTTCCACCAAACGACAGGCAGAAGAGGAAGCAATACAGAAACCACGACAAAGGAGCCCTCCTGAGCGCCAAGTCTCAGATTACAGGGACAAGATGGGAACAAGGTGAGAGAATAGACAACATGCTGCCTCATTTTCACCCCGTTTCACACTCCTTAACACCTCTATATCCAAACCAGACAGACAGGAGCAGTGAAGACTCCACAACCCCAGTGAAGACATCCCAGACAGAGAGTGGGGAGGAATTTTATAAGAGTTACAGACATATTCATTCCAAATTCTCCCGAAAGTGTTGTGGCTGTTGCTGAGTACCTCCCTTACAGACATCTGCTCATATGTCCATGCCACTTTTTAAAGAGTGATCCCCTCAAATCAAGTCCACTCTTTTCTAAACCATGAATAAAACACCTTTATCCATTAGCCTAGTTTCTGCTGCTTTCCTAATACTGAAGTGGCAAAGGAGTCACTTGTGGTATCTTTTCCTGCTTCCCATAATCTGGCAGATCTCTTTTCCTTTTGGGTAGTTTCTTTACTCTCTCTCCAAGCTATTCTTTTCTAGAGCAACATACTTTTCCTCTTATTAAGGACTCTTTCATCCCAAATAAATATCTTGCAGTATCGACCCACCACGCATCAGTTCCAGCTCCTCATTACCAGGTCCATTTTTCCTTCTGCAGACACCTGCATAATTATATTATGTGAAAAAGCTTATATAAATCAGCTATCATTGTCATATGTTCTAAAGAATTGACCTGCAATTGTTCTCCACTGCAAACCTTCATCCCAATTACTTTTAGCCATCAAATCTAAGCCGTAAAGTCAAAAGTTGACTGAATGTGGATTACTGAAGCTGCATTTTGGAAACAATTGTTTGTAGTTTATTTACCTAAATTCCTACTTTCAAAGCTATTGTGATCTCATCCCCACAGGCCTCAAAATGGATTTTTGAAACAATACTTTAATTGTCTTCCTATCTGGCAAACCTTCTTTGGTGCTTGGTTCAGAAGCTGAGACTGACGCTGCCTTTTCGTGTCTGGGTCTGTGCACTGATGTCATCTGCTCTCCATCCTCCCTCACTGCTGCGTGTGCCAGCACAGCAGGGCCAGCGAGCAACTCTGACAACACAGGCAATAATGTGGGCAACAAATGAAGCTTTCCTGATGCTTTCAATAAGCAGTGACTAACAGCTCTTCAAATTGTCAAAACAGTGGCAAAAATAAATTATATTTAAGGTTACATTTTCACCACCTCCTTATTTGTACATACAAAATACGTCCATGTAACTGTACCAATTAAGTAGCTGTGCAGGTATTCAAATGCCTTTTCAAATGCATCTGTACATGATTAAATGCAGATTTTTCATACCTGAATGACAGTAAACAAATGAACCAGAAGCCAAATGAAGATTTGGCTGCTTAATCTAGAAGATATTGCATATTAAGAAACACATTCTAAGTTGCAACTGTGTAAGTTATTGCTATCCCTTTACACATTTTCAGTGTCTGCATGAAAAGAATCACATTTGATCCACTGAAAATAAATCTGGTCAGAGGCTATTATAAAATGCAGAATGTGCTTCCACAAACATAACAAGCAAACCTGTATAATTGGTACATTCATAATTTATTTCAGAGTCACCCTGTTTTGCTGACATATATCTATTCTTCTTAAAACCTTTTCCAATGAGATATTTTATTTTCCAATAAAGACTATCTTAAATCCCTCATTTCTTTCTGTTTAATTCTGAGTATTTCACTGCTTGAAAGTTCCAATGACTATCTGCAATAGTTACATTTAACCTTCCATATGCTCCTCTTTCTCATATAATTGTTTACCTTCTAGGACAAGGACTGGTATCAAACTTTCTTTCTTTTAATTAGGCTTCTTTCCTACTGCTAGGCAGCACGTGTACCCCTCAGGCTTTCAGTTTACTAAATTAACTGTCAGCACTCTTTATGATCCCTCAACTTCTTTTCCCTCCACAGATTTATCTCATTTCATTATCCTTGGCAGTTCTGAAACCTTTCAAAATTTGGTCTTCTGAAAATCAATACTAGTACAAGAGGACACAAGGTTCATCCTGACAAGAGATAACTACAAATATTGAGCACACCTATCTAGTTAGCCTTGACCAGTCTTACTTCAGCTGTCATTCACTGCCTACAAGTAGAACTTGGGTGCACTATACAAACTCTAAAACCAAAAGTGCATTCTTTCTCTAGAAAAAGATATACTCCTTTCCATTTCCCAAACACTTCTTCTCCTCATCACTCCAACTTCTTTTAACGAAATTACATTACCTGACTGCTTTGCCTAAGGCAAATGGATATAGATTATTTCAACACCTCTTTGTTTTCTTTTTTTCTTCCGGCGGGTGAGGCCAGAAATTTTATACTGGACCAGCAACAAGCTGTGAAGTCAAATTTAAAGAAATATTCTGCATGCCTCCTGCTCTAATTTTTGCTTTGAATATTAGTACCTCTTATACTGATTTGAAACATGAAAAATAACTGTGTGTGGCCATAAAAGTGCATAGAAAAACAAAATCTGTCAGTTACACTGAGCTGTTTTTGTTGTATCTGGCCTTTTGGGTCAATTCCAACTATATCACTCCAGTTAAGTCAGTGACTTATTATCAGTTGCTTGCCAGCTCCTAGGAGTGCTCCATGACTTCTTCTAGGTGACTCACAGAGCACAACATCGACCTTAAGGCAGCTTCAAATGACAATAAAATGTGCAACTTGCCAGACCAAACACAATTTTTCTTTTTTCTAAGCCCCAGCTGCATCCTACCTGTGCTTCCTGTTCCAGCCTGCAGATCATTCAGAGCAGGAAGAAGGAGGTTACTTGAAGCATCAGCCTGCAGGTGTTTCCAAGACACACCCATTATTAAGCCAAGATTTTCCTTTGATTTTGTTCAGCTAAAGAGCAGATGAAAGTAAATGGACATTGCCCCCCCTACCATGATTCAATCTTTTGCATTTACTTACTTCTGAAATGCTTTCCAAATGTTTTCTCAGGGTTTGGCCTGAAATCTTGATATGCTGCCTCCTAAAATTCTCCTCAAACATATGTTATTTGCCTTGAAGTTGATAGTGTCTTTCCACTTCAGAAAAAAATCTTCAGCAAGAGGCACCATGAGATTCTCTATTTCCAGACCAAATCTATTCAGTTATCAAGGAAAGAATTGGGTTTTCTACAGAATCCAGTCAGGGCACCCACGGAGGAAGCTGATCTGCTAAATGAGGAGGTGCCATTTCCCAGAGCGCCTTTTCAGAGCTGAACTGCCATATGCTGCTGCTCCTCCACTCGCATCCCCTCCGGAGGAAACCAGCTCCCTGTGCTTCAGTCCACCGGCTCAGCCTTCCCCACAATGCTGAGCACTTCACTTAGTTGCAGGCTGATGTCTTCCCATCCCACCCCGTGGCACTGAAATAGGTTTTTGGTGCCTTAGGCACCCTTCAAAGGAGCAGATGCTTCTTTTCCACACACGTGTCGCCAGGTGGTGTGAAAGGGACAGGTGACCCTTTGAGGCTGAGTCACAGACAAAAAGTGATTGGTGGAAGGAGGGGACAGATTTTCGCTCTTCGTGTGACACCTTTTTGGTCTCTGGTTTCTTGTGAGAAGCACACAGGGCTGAGGAGGTGGAGGGAAGCACAGCGTTGTTCTGATTCCCCTGCACTGCATCAAGGGAGCAGGGGGATAGGCACTGGAGAAGAGCTCTGCTAGGCCCAGCCTAAATCTCTCCCTGTAACATGTTAAAAAGAACAACAGCCTCAGTACGTGTCACTGGGGCTGAGCAGTACCTTCTGCACTCCTTGTACACTCCTGGAAGAGTTCTGTGACACCAGTGCCCATGAGGAGTCAGGATTGTCCAGTGCAAGAATGGAGCTCGTACAGCCTGTCCTTATCTTCTCCAGCCATGCACACACACAACCATTGGCTCCCCAGCCCTTCCCGGGCTCAAAAAGCTTTCCAACAAAGCTCCAGCCAAGACCTCCCTCTTGCAGCCTCACCTAAGCCTTCTCCCTGGCCACATCCTGCATGCCAGCTCACAGCAGGCACTCTTAACATCAACCCCCAGCTGCCTGCCTTGTCCTCCTCTCCAAAGGGACTTTGGCATTACTTTCCACAGGTTTTGCTTCTGCAAAGCTACAAAGGCCGTGCTTCTCACATTTGTGCCTGCCACTCCACTCAAGAAAATAATAAAAATCAGAGGATGGAATGTGAGTGAGAAATAGAACCTGATAAATGAGACTGCCTTTACATAATTACAAAACCCTAACCATAACTGTACTAATATAATTATTGCTGTGCTGTTGAGAACCCACTGGTGTAGCAAAAATGTAACACGGGCAAATAAGCAACATAAAAAATGTTTTAAAATCCATTACTGGATCCCTGGAAACCCACATGTTGTTTCCTGGCATTCCAACACTTACAGTTGGCTCGGATGAAATTACGGAAAAGGCAGAGGAACACTCTTATCACACTTGTTCGTTATCTTCCATCCTCACTATCACTGTATGAGATGCAAGCTTGGTGCCACCACCAATGCAGGGCACAATGTCATGCTCCCTCTTGCCTCTGCCTCTCATCCAGCCCCTACATGGGGCTGAGGAGTTCATCTAGGAGCCTGAAGTCAGGCACTGCTGACCCCAGCTGGTAAGGACCCAAACCTTTATTCCGAGACAGTCCTATGAATATGCAGCAGGTGACTCTGAAGCCACTCTGGGTGACACCTGTTATCCCTGTGAATGGGTAGGTGAATGCACAAAATGAACAGAGAAAAACTCTTGTTTGTGACAACAGAAGACAGAAAATAATGCAAACTGTTCAGATAAACATCCTGAACACTGTTCTACTTCGACCTTGCACTATTTTAAGTCAAAGCACCAGTCCATGGTAATTTTACACTAACTTACTTTAAGTGAAAGTGGATTGTTACATTATGACTATCTGAATACATTTAAAAGCCAGGTGAAATTCCAGCAATGGATGGATCTAAGCTGGACCACGTCCACTAGCATTCACAGGTGGAAACAGGATGACAAAATCAGTACTTAATAGAAGACTTCATTGGAAGGTTCAAAGAACCTCATACTGCACATTCCTGATGTATCCTGCTTTTGGGAGCAGTTTGCCCCTAGACCCCAGCACTGCATTTTCATTTACATTCTAGAAACAAAGGGTCTGATTTCTTTTATACCTTTCTTATGCTATTTAACTTCAGCTGTGTTTCTTGCTTCACAATTTTCCCCTGAAATCTCCATTGAGGCAGAGAATAACTTAAGAATTGTAGAGTAGTATCTTTCTGTGGTACAATAACTTTTTCTCCTTAGCAACAGTTCACTTTTGAGAATGCCAAGAGTGGTGTAAAGGATGTCAAGGAAGCAAAAATGTGGGAAAGGAATCATGTCACTAAACTTCTTTGATAGTTTGAATGTGCTTGAAAAATCTTCTCGACCGAGAAGGAAGCAAGAAGAGCCCAGAGAAATGCTGACTCCAGAGGTCTCAGAAAATAATCAGGTGGCTGCCACTGTACATGACAAATCCTCATCTGACTTTGGTTTTTCATGCTGACACAGGCATAGAGCAATGTGCACCCCTTATAACACTTTTTAATAAGAAACTCAGTAAATCCAGTTTATTAAAAAGTATCAAAGTGTGAGGCTTGGATCATAAACCAGCCTTCTCTCACTTAAGCTAAAGGTGAATCCCTTCATTTGAGGAATAACTAACATCTAGATAATCTTAAAAAAAAGAATAAAACCTGTATTTAGAATTGTAATAGGTTGTTGAACAAGGAGCCATGTTTGATATGAAACAAAAAAGCATGCATATCCACATGTGCAGCATTTGAACAGGTATTATTTGTCACAGTCTCCCACAGCTGCTATCAGAGCTTACAGAGAAATGCAGTGGTTATTAAAAATGATTCACCACACTTATTAACATGACAAAGCACAAGAACTGTGAACTAGTCATTAGAATGTGTGAGATTTGATAAATAAAAGGCTTTTCAATGTTCTCTAAGGACGCACTCTTCTTACTTTTCGTGAGTCCATCAGCTTCAGGACACCGATGTACTCAGTAGTTTGTTTGTGTGAATTGCTCAGGAAGGGTCCCTTCCAACTCACACCATTCTATTATCCAATGCCACTGGGAGAGTGAAGAGAAGCAGCCAATCTTTGATTGCAATTGCTCAGTTAAAATTTTCACCTACAGAAAACACAGTTTTGCTGTGCCAAGTCCAAGTTAGTGCACGTTTTGAAGGTGTTTATGCTGATTCCCTTCCTGCAGGAGAAAAGCAGAACTTGCCAAAGTGACTTCCAGATGGAAGGTGCATCCCCGATCATGTGTGTCTACAAACAAACCAAGCCGGGCAGTCCTGAGGCTGCTCTTGCTTGACCCAAGGGAGGAACCATCATCTTGGAACTCAAAGTGGAGGAAGAAAGCCAAATGAGAATCACCCATTTTAACTGAAAAGTAATTAGGCAAGAACACCAGCAGATTGCAGTGGAAATTGAGAAGCCATAGAACAAATTGTTGCCATGGACTCAATGATCCTTGTGGATTCCTTCCAACTCAAGATACTCCATGATTCTTTGACCCTAAGGGTGCAGTCTGGCAGGATTAGACATTGAATGTAAGCTCTTTTCACAATTTTTTATTTTAAAGTTAGAAAAGAAATAAAATCAAAAGTTTTCCTCTGGCTTAGTCCAAGGGTGATACACTATTCATCCGTAACTCTGAGTGTTTTAAGTCTACACCAACGTACAAGTACAAAGAAATAAAAGAACAAACACCTAGGACTGAGGCATGCTCTCATTTACACAAAGGTAGGTCTGGACAGGCTCCTTTGATTTACCTCAGCACAGCCAAGAAGAACATTTCCCTGCCATGCAGCCAGGAATTGCTCTCAATTAAGAGCCCTGAACAGCAGTCTGCAGAACAAATTCCAGTCCCTCCACTGCCAGAGGATGCCTTCATGGTGTGAAGCCTCATACAACCAGCAGGAGAGACTGAACTCAAAATCAGGCTTTTAGGGAAACACTAAATGCAATACTAAAGTGAGAAATATTTTAGTGACACTTACATTGAAGAATATACACACAAAAGAGGATATTCACAATCTACGGTCACCAAATGCTGGAACTCTCAAAAGCCTGGAGAATATGCTGCTTCTGCTTCTGGTGGATAAAGAAAAGGCTGTGTATGCTGTGCATTTCCAAGCCTACTAGGACTCAATCTTTTGTTTCTAAATCAGCATACATGAAATGGAGCCTCATACCTGCTTCTAGACTACTTAAACTTGTCATGAAAAGACTTTTCAAAATTTCTCTTTTTTTCACTCTGTTTCATATGTAGCCCTGATCAGCTTCCATAATCCATATATATTTGCAAATGTTTCTGCAGCCTTTAAAGTCATACTCAGTAAAATCCTTCCTGAAACACCTTTGATGGCTTTACAATCATAAAATAACATTAAAAACTACCACTCAAAGTCTGAATAAGTGACCTTGAAAAACACAATAAACAAGAACACAGCAATAAAATCATTCTAGATACAGAACTTATAGCAAATCAACCTTACCTGAGCCAGAACAGGTGTGACTAGAGTTGTTCTTGCCTTCTTGAGGGCTGGATAGAGGATATTTTCTTAAGGAATTGATATGACTTTCCCTTAAACAATGAACATAAGTTCAACTGAATGCAAGCTGGAAAAACCCCTAAAACTTAGCTGGGAACTTAGACTGAATATATTAATTTGAGTACTGCCACAGAAACTGTGTCTGATTAAACTAAACAGGGTCATGATTTTACTGTGTGCTTCGGTATAGTGAAAGCAATCCTATAAAAATACCATTCAAAGACAGCATACTCATGCACATCAATAGAAAACACAGACAAGTCTCTTGTGGCTTCACTGATTGCTCTAGCCTGGCACGTAAGGCTGATCATTATTCTGAGCACAGATTTAAGTTCAGAAATATGTCAACATGCATTATTGCAATCAGTGTGCATTACTGTAATCAAATTTAACAGCTCAACCAAACAACAAGGTCCTGCAGTCTGAAAAGATGGCAAAAGGTCCAGTAATGGTAACAAAGTGGTACTGGACTGTCCATGGAGACACACAGCCAGTCTGTGCCATCAAAGTACAACTGCAATTCCACTGCATGAATCAGTCTTGATGGTCTACCACAATCTTTATTAACTAGAAGCACATCATAGTGAGCTCCAAAAGCAATCATTTCTGATGTCAGAATTAGAAACTAAAATTTATGAGATGTGCTTTGTGTCCTGGGAAATATCTGCTTTTTCAAGTATTTCTTCCTTAACTTCGGAACATTATCAAAGGCAGTTTGTGAGGGAAGAGAATTAATCTGTGAGAACCAAGTAAAAATTTCATCCTGACAGGTCAGAATAAAGTAGAATTCTAACCCATACAGACTTTAGCCTTGGGATAATATTTGAAAAGCTCTAAAGAGGCTTGGGTTTCATTCAAGAGTTTTGTTGAAGGAATTTACATTGAGATTGCAGAGTCTCCATAGAGGCTCTGGCTTCCTGGCTTTACCAGCTGAAAAAAATTGCACTGATAATCTGAAGAAAAACAACTGTTTTTCCTGCTGTCCCTTACAATCTGTTCAGCGTGGAGTACCTAGGATTCTCACACTTCGCTCTGAGAAGTTAAAAACCCCTTCATCTTCCTTTAAGCTCAGTCTATTCTTCATCCTATTATTTAGAACATTCAATGATTTACAGTGTTGACAATGCACTTTCTCTAGCAATTGTTTCCATCTCATTTCCAAAGCAGGATGTTCCTGTTTTTCGAAACATATTAACCCCCTTCCTAAAAAACCCAGAAGTCCAAAACCAAACAAAACCCTGAAGTTTTTTCTCTATACATTGCAAAAATCTGTCTATCATTATGATAACAACCTTCAGACAGTGGGACAGGTTCCTGGTTGACACTGCCTTACACCACTCGTGTAAAAAACACACCTTGACCCATTAATGGGAATCACACATTGTTTCCTTCATTAATCTGCATCACCTATGGGGTTAAACCAGCACCTTCCCGTTGTTGTCGACTCTGAATGTGGTGTTCCTCTATTACTGCTCATGCAGTTCAGTGTTGCTTCAGCTGCAAACAAATGCAGCAGAGTTCAGCTGTGAATGAACTCCTTCCAGCTCAGGCAGTAACAGCCCAGGAATGCCAAAGCCACCTGAACCAGGAATGGTACACAGCACAGCAAACTGGGCTCACAATCCATGCACTACCACGGCAAGGGAGGCACTGAGGGGGAAGAGAAGGCAAAAGGGAGAAGAGACTCTGAAAGGGTGCACTCGAAGTCACCACAGTAAGCAGATCTACACTAAGAGATATCCACTTGCAGACAAATGGGTATCCAAGCAGTATTTTCCCTGATTCAAAGCTGGTTTGATGTGACAAACATTTTAAAGCAGTAGCTTACATCCAGCTCTAACTCAAGAAATTAACAAGTGAGTGGAAACAAGCTTCCAATTCTGGATTCAGTTCTGTTCAACATCCTGGATAAGTGAAATCCCCAAGTCTCACAAATGGGCTAGACTTGAAGAACTTCAGTTTAGTTTTCAGGGGTACAAGGCTAGGCACAAAAATTTACTCTCTTAGCTGTGCCCAAATCGCTGGAGGACGATTTATCCTAAATGTGGTTTACTTCTCCTCCTTTTTCCTTAATCTGGCCACTTTCTCCTTAAACATTTTAAAATCATGGATGTCTTGTAACTCAGACAGTGGGGCAAATGTGCATAAAATGATGATGTGAGGAATCTGCTTCACAGCCAACACACAACTGCTTTACAGTACATCTAGGAAACTCATTGTCATTCCATCCCAGGAATATGTCTGACTAGAAGCATTAAAAGAAACCCCAAGAAACATTACAAGATGGGAAGAGATATATAATAAACAAATAAACAGGTTTGTAAATCCTCTCCAAAGTTCCCAGTGGACCATGCTCAAATCCCAGGTGTACCAGACTAAGCCAGTGTAACAGTGACTTGGTAGATAGATTTCATGATCTTTTGCAACCTAAACGATTTTATGAGCCTGCTGTGTGTAAGCACCCGTTTTCCCCTAAGGAACAATGGAGCTCAGGAGGAGAAGGGTATCACCAGCACGATCCCAACTGCTCCCATGGGGCTCCCACTCACAAAAGGTGGGCAGTGGGCATCCTGGCACTGCTCTGCACACAGGCAGAGATGGATCTTACCCATTAATCCCTGCTCAGTTTGTATCAGTCTATTCATTGTGTTCAAAGAACCATTTATAGATGGCTGAGACAAACGCCTCTAGCTCAATTGCCAAAAATCCTCCACACCATTAATATTTACGAAGTGCTTCTTGTGGGTACCATCTCAGTTTAAATACTATTTGCATCTTCAAGAAACACAAAGCCCTGAAAAAGATGAGAATAAGCTCCATAAACACCAATATGTGTAATGCTTCTTCTTGAAACAACACTGAAAGGATACATTTTTAATGCTTTATTTTTGTTTCATCTCAGTTGCTCTAATTTTCCTAGAATCTTGAGTACATTTTTTCTTTTAAATGCTCATATTCTTCCCCATTTGCCAAACATTGATTTTCTTCATTCAGCTTGTGCAGAACTCTAATTTAACACACTTTAGTTGGGTCTCTTGTTTTCAAAAAACTTCACAAATTCTACTGAGAGCACAGAAAGACACTGGTTAACCAAGTAGCCAAAGCATTCAGAATCATTATTTGTGCAGATATCTCGCAAACGTAGTGGTTTTACATTTATTTTGACTAGTAGCTGGCATCAAAGTTTACAGTGTTAATTATCCTTATTTTTAAAGCAGTTATTTAGAACCCTGAAAGAGAAGAAGCAAGAAGTGACTTGGGACCTTTTCTGCTCAGGAATAGGAATACACTAGAGTGGCTTAATTCAATTACAGTAATTGAAATTCCTCCTTTAGTTTTCTGCCACTTGGAAAAAATACCACAAACTTCTGACTCACTTTATTAAAGATTTAGATTTTATCACTAAATGATTATGAAATGACAAATTTGTTGGCAGAACCTGAACAATTATCAGAGATGCCAGTTCATGTTAAGGAGCTGGGAGACTGCATACTTCTTATCTTAATTCCAGGGTGAAAAAAAAAAAGAGATTTTAAATATCTAATAAGAAGAAAAATGCTCCAGAAATTGCTCTTCGTGCACTTAAGGTAAGTGAAAGCACAGGAAGTTTGAAGATGTAAAGCACTCATCCTAAAGCACATCAGCTTTCAGTAAAGCATCACAGATGATTTTTGAGTTTTCAAGGGCAGAAGGGCAATATTAAGAAAGCAGAGTGACTCCAGCCCCTCTCTCATCTTAAATAACATAGGGAGTGTCCACCCTCTCCGCTGGGAAGTCAGGGAAAAGCCACTTGTCTTTCATCAGGCAATATGACCAGCGCCAGAACCTTCACAAACATTTTTTTTTCACTCAGCTCACTGTTTAACCACTTGCATTTTTATCTTAGTCCAGTGAAGAACAAAACAAAGTGAGGAGCAAGGAAAGCATCTCCCACAGGCAAAACACGACACCAGAGGAACAGAAGCAACAGAGTCTGACTTTCTGTAGGGGTACTCTGCCTCTTGAAATGGAATGTGTGTGTGGTGCAGAGGCAGCACACACCAGGAAAGCAGTACCAAGTAACTTGAAGTCATCAGGTTTAATTAATTGGTTCTTAAAAATGCCTGATGCAAGCCAAGCATTAAAGTTCCCTGACTGATTATGACATCTCTTATAATCTGATGAAGACACTCGTCTGAGTAGGGAAACACACAACTCGGGTAACTCCAAACTAATGTCTTAACTGAGCAGGTAAGTTATTCCATGCAATTCAAGGCACACTGAGTATTTAAAGAGGTACTGCATCAGAGCTGATAAGGCTTCTTCATTTTTTTAGTAGAGCTGCAAAATGTTTGAAAATAAATAACCTCGGTCCTTATCACCTACATGCATCAGAAAGTTTTTGAACCCTCTACTGAAACCCATTTGTACCACAAATTTAACACTCCGGTCCTTGACTGCCCATGTCATTTTTAAAATGAGAGAAAGGCTCCTCAATCACTTAAACCTTTAAAAAATTAGGAGTTTCCAATATCTCCAGTTTTCTTTTTCTTCTCTTAATAGCATTTAAATTGAACATTTATTTTTATCATTCATTTAGTCTTAAAATGTTGCCTCTTTTTCTTCCTTGCAAACAATCTGAGGATACAGGGATCACATCCATCTCAGTCTTTCCCCCTGATTGCTCAAAACAAGCAATCAAATAGCTGTGTGCATGCAAGTTCACAAGCTAAAAGCTATGCTGAGCATTCAGAAGACAACACTGGAGTAATTCCCCAGCTGGGTACTCACCCAGTACCAAAAGTACCAGTTCATGGTATTAGTACAGGTACAGGTACAGCTACAGCATCATCAGTCCCCACCAGCTTTTCTGGCTCTAGCTTCTCCAGTTAGACTGGTCTCCTGCCAGAGAAGTCCAAGGCTTTCCACAGTGTCTAAAAATCCATCCAACACCAGCTTGATTACTGAGCCTGCCTGACTGCAGACAGTGCTGGGTTCAGTGCAAGGCACAATCTGATTACCTGGGGGCAATTTCTAACAGTGTCCTGAAATCATAGTGAGGCATTTAAAAGGATTTCTCCCAGAATCAAACACAATGACAAAGGGAAGGGAAATATGAGAAGCATTCAAAGACCATCAGAGTCCTGCCGAAGTTCAGCAAAGAAATGCAATTCTAATGCATCTCTTCTGTTTTATCAACACGGAGCTACTAAGAGGAAATAAACTCACACGTTTTAGGACTTCAAAACCAAAGCCACATAAACAAAGCTGGGCTATGTTAATGGGGACCCTGATGATAGATCCAGGCACCATGAGAGTTAGTCATACAAAGGGCTGTGTCACACTTAAAAACTGAAGCTGAAACTTTTCTTTCTGTGCTGTTTTAAAGCCATTCTGTACTTAAGCCCGAAGTGATGGCAAACATTTATTGACAGTTAATGCAGTGCTCCTGTGATGTATTATTAGGCACAAGCCCAGAGGAACAAGGCCAAGTGCTGTTAATCTCCTGGCGAGTGCCTTAGTGTCTCAGATATGCACTGCCTGGAAATATCCAGTGATATCGCTAATGTTTTTCAAAAGGCAGGAGTCTTGGGTTTTCACAGAAACTGATACACTGATTAACCCACCAAAAAAAAAGTCTAATGGAAAGAGCCCTGCAACAGTTCACCCAGTTTCTAATCCCTGTTTTCCCACATTAGAAGTGATGCACCAAAAAATTACTACCCTCCTCTGCCTTACCTCATGCTTTACTTCAGCAGTGTCAAATCACATCTTTCTTGCTTGGCTAAAAACCTTTCCAAAACAAGTGAAAACATCTATCAGCTTTTACCCAAGGGAAATGAATTGCTGAATATTCAATCATAGGTTTCCTTCCAAATGCTCTGCTTGTTTGTTTTAGAGAAGCCTTAAGAAGAGCAAATAAAAGGTTTGAAATCCTCAGAGCAAAGCTGACTTCTTTCTCTGAAGGTCACCCTCAAGTCATTTCCGAACCGTGGAAGTAGCCCAGGGGTGGGATAAGCAGATTCAAAAGACAGCTTTTCTTCTCAAGTAACTTTGGTGCCTCAGGCTGAACTAAAAAAATGCCCTCAGGTGGAGGTTTGCCACTTTTTATGGACCTATCCAATTATACCGTGGGGAGAAGGATGCAGTAAGAAGTTCTTGCAAAAGTAACTCCTGCACAAGCGCTTCAAAGAAAGGAGAGCTTGCATGTTCAGAAAGACTCCACTAGAAGTGATCACGCTCGTCAAGGGTCTTACGGTCAAGTACCTTATTCTTTGGGACAAACCTTAAGCACTGTTTTCAGGGTCAGTGCCAAAGCTGGAATATTCAAACCAACGCGGTGTAGATCTGAATCAAGACAGCCCCTTCATATTCCTTCAGAATTTACGGTCTGATCATACTAATAATATGCATTCAAATTGATAGTAATGCATTTAGCAAACATCAACTATGACTGCCATGCCTATTCAGAGCAAATTTTGACTAGGATACAAACTGAAATTCATAATCACGTTAGCTACACATATTATTTAGGAGATGTTGCAACCTGACTAAAGACTTAATTCTGTGTAAACCTTGAGAAAGACGCGGGAAGCCAGCGGGAGCTCTGCCTAAGCAAAAACTACAGGATCTGGGGCTCCTGTGCAGCTCCATGCAAGGGCACACCAGCGTGACAGCTCCGCACACCCCGTTTCTGTAACGAAAGGGAATCGCCACCCAAAAACCGCAAACAGGCAAGGGAACCAAGAAGGGCTCCGGGGCAGTCCGGGCAGGGCAGCGGCTGCGTGCCCCCCGCTCCCGGCGCCCCCGCGGGTGAGCTCCCGTTACCTTCTCCGCAGCGCAGCGCCGGGCCCGCCGCGGGCAGCGCCCCGGCCCGGGGCAGGCGGCGGG
>VXAC01001679.1:78868-187573 GCA_013399225.1 Rhipidura dahli
GGCCTGGCCGGTCATGTTTCATTCATGTATTTAACCAGCAGCCCCCTCCCTCATCGGGGTGGCGTGGGCCCCGTTGCCTGGGCAGCTGGCGTGAGTTGCCCAAACGCTCAGCCCGAGCCCGACCGAGCCGCGCTCTGAGGCAGCGAACGCGCTCTCCCGGGCGCCGGACCTGTGCTGCCCGCGCTGCGGTCCCGGCTGAGTTTGGCGCTCCGCGCCGAGCCCGCGGGTGGCTCCGTGCAGCGGGGGAGAGCTGTCAGCGAGCCCCCGGGGCGTGCCAGGCGCTTCCCAAGGCCGGGACAGCCCTTTCCATGAGTTTCTGCCCCAGGCCGGCCTCAGCCGGAGCCTGTCGGGGAGGCGGGAGCGGTGCCTGCAGCCCGCGGCGCGCAGGGACAGTGCTCCGGCAGAGCGCGGCTGGGCTCGGAACCCGTACCAGGTGCTGGCGCGGTTCGCGTGTGCCGGGGCTGCCGGGACCCCTCGTGGGGGCAGAGTGGGGAGCGACGGTCACAGACGGTCGGGCAGAGACATCGTTACCCTGCCTGGTGTCTCCGGTCTGCGAGCGGGCGCTGTGGGAATGTTAAGCCTTTGGATGCCGGTAAGAGTGCTCCGGCTCTGCCCGCGCGTACACCGCCTGGACACCGCCGCAGGATGCCGCTCCACCAGGCAAACAAAAAGCATACCACACGCATAACTTTTATGGATTTAGTAACGAGGATGCTCTACTCTGCCTCCTCCCTCTCCCTCTCCCAGCCCCCATCGGTACCAAGTTCCAACCTATTTGTAAACATAGAAATGCGTTTCCTGAGGTATTCCTTTTAACTCGTGCCAGCTTTTTCAAAATGCCTCTGTGACTAGTACCTGGCTTCAGATTTTTGTCAATCTTAACACATTTCATTTCATTTTATGTGGATTCTGGCATTCATTAATTTTAATTTTTGGTACCTTTTTTAAATATATATATATATATATATATGTATATTTCCTTCCCTTTCTCTTGGGGAAAATTCTGGCTAGTTCTGGCATCTATCATGATTTTTTGCCTCTTAATACTGAAGCAAAGATTATGTATGTATTAATTAGTTTCTTTTCTCAGTTAGTGGATTGACTGCAGGAATTTGTTAGGTCAAACTTGATAAAAACTATCAGTCCCAGGCAGCCCCTTGTCTCTGCAAAGGAGCCAACTCTGCCCCAGAGAAAGCTGCCTTTATTATCTGTAGCTACTAGGGAGCTTCTCTCTGTGCATGTATATGCAGCTCATGGTTTTTAGTAGTTATTGCTTACATCCACCACAAAATCTATCACGTTTCAAGGGAACAATTCATTGCTCTTGAACTATTTGGTTTTCAAGATGGCAGTGAAGAAGTAATTAGCAATTTAAGTACATTGCCTTCTAATTCCATTTCATATTGTTTGTCTTGCATTACAAAAAGACAAACAAACAGGACCTTGCTCATGTCCTTCTCAGCTCCATCTCAGCACTGCTTCTTGCATGCTCTCCATGAATCATTCCTCTCTGCTCTCCCACTGAAGTCTGGAAGCGAGACAAGCATCACAATATCTGACCTTGTTTGTATCAGTATTAAAGAACTATTTGAAAACACTTGTCTTTCTCACACAGCAAGATATTTTCATTTTCATTTTTTGCTGCTTGACAGTACAGATAGCCTGGAAGGTATTTCCACTGGCATGAGATTTTTGTGGAGTTACTTTTCTGTGCCACTTCTGTTTATTCATTTAGCATGGATTTATTCCACCTGCATATGTCTTTTATTTCCTCAAAATAATCTGTGTTGAAATACACGGAGGTACATATTTTTTTCTTCTACCCAACCCCCCCAGTTCCTAATAAGTAATTTGACAAGGCTATGGAGATTAGGATCTCATTTTTATTTGCAAACTGAAGTGTTACTATTATCTTCAGAGATTACCTTTCAGCTTGCACTGGAGATTAGTTGTACATCCCCAGAAGTGAGGCGTGAGCATGACTGGACAGGTGTAATTCCACTTTTAATAATTCCAAAATATTAAATAGCATTCTGTCTCCCCCACTCCCCAGTTCCACAAAGTTGCAGTTTCTTTACTGGATGCACCAAGTCTGATGATAGTGAAGAGTAATATTGAAGATCAATAGCAGAATGTTATTTATGGGGTCTGTGCCACTTACCATTAAAAGTAATACAATTCCAGTTTTCTAAACAGGTGGGAAAAATGTTGCATGGAGCAGTTAAATGGTTTGGACAGGATCAAAATGGTACAGTGTTGGTAGAACTGATGTTGAAAACTGGGTCTCTGGCTGCAGCCTTCTTCTCTCAGTGCTGTTGCTTTGGTGCTGCTTTGTGCTCCTGTTCCTTGAAGGCCATGTCATGTGTGCCATTCCCAATCCACAGCACCCACAGCTGCAGCAGGGAGGCTGCAGGCACCATTCCAGTCCTCCTGAAGACCCTCACAGCAGAAGTGGGCCTCAGAAGGTAAATTGGCAGCTTTGCTTCCTGCCCATGCCTATAGAAAAGTGGGATAGCAACCATTCCTTCTTACCCTTCTTCCTGAGCTTGCTTGGGGTAAATACAGCTGAGTTTGGTTTACATTCAAGCCTTTCTACTGCAATTAAAAACACATTTATATGGCTTTCTGTGAGGAGCTCTCTTTATAGAGGAGTGTGGGTGCAGCCTCATCAGTCTTCCAGTTTAAAAATTTCGTTTTCTACTTGGATCGGGTCCTGCTTCAAATGAAATCACAACCTGAAGTCCCAACAATTTAAGAGGAGTGTGATTAAATGCTTTGCAGATGTTTTTACTCATTTCTTTCCAATTCATCCCACTAGTGTTGCTATTGCTTCTGTTCCACAGATGGCAGCTTCAGTGGCAAACATGGAAGACACTGCACACCTCAGCTTAACTTCTTCAGTTAGTTTAAAATTTCATAAATATGTTTAAATGTTTTTAAAAAGCAATAAGCATAAAGCCACTTGCTTGCACTGCTCACCAAAACCTACTTTCATAATGCAAAAAAAGCAGATTGAAGTGCAGTATTTTAAGGGTTTTTTAAAATCTGAAATCTGAGAAAAGCTGGACTATCATCCCAGAGCTGTGAAGGGGGAAAGAATACTTTTTTGTCTAGACTCACAACAGAGTAAATCCTAGAATTGTGATGTTGTTGTTGTTGCTGTTGATTTGTTTGGATTATTTTAGCATCTCAGTTATTATACTGCCATGATGAATTTGGTTTAGGATTTGTGTCCTCTAATCCAGAAAGGATTTTACAAGTCAATAAGATGCTTCAGCTGAGTGTCAATAAGCACTCTTCAAATACATTCTGCTTCTCAGGACTCTTTTGGGATAAGTAGTATTAGGGATAAGAGTTTATACATGTATTACAGATGGAGAAACTGAACCACCATGGTTAAATTAGTTCACCGATGACTGAAGAAACAGGACATGGCCAGAGGCAGTAAGAACCTGTACTAAAGCTGTGATTTTATAGTTTCACCCTGGTGTCCCAGTCAGCCAAGTTGTTTTAGCCACAAACTGGCATAAAAAGTCATCTCCATCTGTCTGGAAGGGACCAAGTGGAGAACTGGAAGCTTTTGCAGAGGATGTGCCTAAAAACAGTGGCATCAGGCAGGGGGTGAACTCTATGTGTTAAAAAGAGGAGTCTACCTAAAAAAAGATGTCACAAAAAGGGCAGGAAAGGTGATGGTGATTATGAACTCTGGGCACCTGCGGTATGTGTAGACTGTGGAGATGGTTATAGAAACTTGCTCCTTGAATATGGTGGCAGGAACAAAAGGAAGCTCCTGGAAGCCTGACTCCCACTCTTCAGCTCTCCTAGCAGACAGAAATCCCAGAGATGGGTAAGTGAATGTGTCTGTGAAGACTGTGTTGAACACTGTCTTTGTAATACTTTAGATCGATTGTCACAAAGTACTGCCAAGTGTGTTTTTGAAGGGAGAGAGAGGCAGATAGCAAAATTTTGGTACCTGTCATGGAGATAATTATTTTTATAGCTGAAGGGAGGGAAGGAGACGGTGGGAAAACAAGAAAGGGAAATGAAGCATCCCTTGCTTCAGGTAAAAGTGATTTTTCAAACAGGGAAATAATTAAGCTCAACTTCTATTTACATGACTGCAACTGACTCCATTCGGGGCGGCTGATCGGAACGAGGTTCTCAGAGCTGAGAAATTATACTGCAGATAACAATGCAGAAGGAGAGGATAATACAGTCCTATCAATGACAGCAGTCAGGAGGATGCTGTAGTTTTCCCCTCGAGTTATTTGTGAGTAAAGTCATGGTGTGCATGTGCAAAATATTAATGATCAATTACAGCGGTGGCCACGTGTATGTATTACATAAATATAGTATTTTCTGTGTATTTAAGTTCTTCTGTATAAGAAGGTATCACAAGGATAATTTAGTGTTTTCCGTGAACTATTTATGTGAATTATATAACCTGTTGCAAGCAGGTTGTACTTTTCTATTAATGCCGATTTTTCAAATTATTTCAGGGGAAATTTTGGAAAATCAGAAGAGTTAAATTAAAAAAAAAAAAAAGGAAAATCAAAAAAGTCACCAAATATATAATAGAGCTACTGTGGTGATAGCTTATAAACACTCCATATCTATTTTGTGTGGAAATAAAATTGCTGTGAGTTACAGCTCCAGTATTTCCCCTTCTATTAGACATCAGGTTATGTTTTTGTAGCTTTGCTGAGAGTCACAGCAATGAATTTGTATCTTTGTAATCTCTTGCATCAAGTTGAGAGAGCACAGCTGTAACAAACAGCATACAGGTCACCTTCCAGTTACAGCTAAACTAAATTTTAAGGTAGTATATGCAAATCTACCCTGAAACAGAAATCTCACTCAGCTTGTTGTGTACAAAGGTGTTTATGTTCTTCTAGGTCTGTTTATTGCCAGAGTCACAGGGTTGGTGGAGGGGAGAGTAACTCTGCCAGGCAAGAAACCCTTGGCTACTTGGCTCTTTGATTTGCTAAGAATGAGACCCAGGTGTACATATTGACACTGAAACAGGAGCCTTGTGACAACAACATGTGTGGTCAGATTTCTACTTTCTCCAGGTTGGAGGCTAACTGATGCTGAAAACTGTCCCTGTGTAGAGATCTGACCAAGCTGCCAAACCCAGGTGGCTGGCACTGACTGCAGGCCACACCTCGTGCTCAGAAATTGCTTGTCTACAAAGGGTGTGGAGGTAAAAATCAACATATGTCTGCCTTCATGTTGGTATAACAAATCCCAGCAGCCATGCTCAGGCTGGAAAGATATTTTGCTGGTGTGGGGGTTTGCCCACTCAAAACACCAAGGCAGAAAACATTCTGTAAATGGGAAGAAATACAGAGCATGAACTGTAAGCAATTTGGAAATTATATTTTTTCTCTCAAGCCAAACATAAGCATCCAAGGCTCTGAGATGAAACCATACTTACTGAATAAAGCCATGGTCAGGCAGCCAAACAAGTGGAAAATAAATCCAGTGGTGTTAAGCTTGATCCTGCCCTATTCTGGGAAAAATTGCTTCTTAAATACATTTCATTGTGTGAATTTAACATCTCACCTCAAAGTATTATATTTGCTTCAATACAGGCTTTGTGGTCTGAAGGGTTCTCCTAATCCATTTGGCTGAAAATCAAGGACAGTGAGAGACATAATTTCAGAATGATTTCTGTGGGGTTTATCTGCACTGTTGTTCTCAGAAACAAAATTATCCAAATTCACTAGTTTCAGATTCTTGAAATGGATCACTAAACCAAGGTAAGTTCTTGTATTGACTCTCTGATTCAGAACTAAGATTTCAACAGTAAACTGTAATTTATTTTGGAAAAAAAAAATACATCCCCTTTAATTCCGAATGTCAATACACAGAATTTAAAAATAGTTTAACAAAACCACTCTCAAAGTTTATTCAGTTTGATGTTTAATCATCCAGCATTTCTGTTGTCTGAAGGCTTATCAGCATGGGAATCTTAATGTGCTGTAAAGAAGCATTTAAATTTTTGTTGAAGGAGAATGTGCCTTTTACAGGGAAGAGTGAATTATCACTAGGAGTGGTCTATAGAAGAGTTAGTGTACAGTAAGTTCCAGTCCCACTCACTAACTTCACAGGAACTTCCTCTGCAGCCATGCATCCAGGTGGGCAGAATTTATGTGTTGTCAACCTTGCTGTGCACGTGTTGCAGCACTTTGGCTGCAGAGTGGAGCAGAGCCCAAACAGTGAATGATGGCTGTGTCTGCATTTGGGGCAAAATGGCGCTGAGGACCCAATGTTTGTCTTTCAGGAGCTTTTCCTTCGGGGTGGCTGCAGTGTGTTCCCAGGAACTCGTGGCTAAAGCACAGCTTTCAGTTTAGCTCCTGCAGGAGACCCTCGTTGGGCAGTGTGGAGCAGAGCACCCTAAATGGGAAGGATCAAGAATAATCCGAGCTTCAGTGCTGGTGTAGATTTTCTGAAACAGGGCAGGGCTTCACAGAAGGGCTAGTCTGATGGCAGCCCAGCTGTCTGGGGTGACCAGTGTCCTGGGGACCTGCTAGAGAGTGGCTGTGGGACTCCCCGAGTTAGCAGAGAGGAGTGGTATTTTTCATTTTATGGAATAAAGGATGCAGAAAAGCACTCATCAGATTGATGCCTATGGCACCATCCAGTCTGTCACGGCATTTGATGCAGAACTAACTCTGCACAGCACTCCCTGGTGAAGGCCACATTATAAAGACTGCATTGAGAACTGGCCCTGAAGCTTTTCTTGCCCCAGTCTGTTTGCCATGAGAAACAGAAAATTAAGTAACATCGGAGACGCCAGACTCCTGAATGTAATGAGCATGCAGCCCACAGAATTCACTGAGCAAGAGGTCAGTGGGCTTAGTGAATTTGACTGGTTCTTTTTAAAGACTGTGTATTATTAAATATGTTTCCAGCTTCTTAGTGGGAGCTGAAGTTACTGCAGAGCTTTTGAAACAAATTTCAGGGGTCAGGAAGGGGTGTGCTATTTTTGGCTTCCACTTAACCACCCAACAGACAGGAATCAGGTAGATGATTTGCTCATGTTGCCATTAGTATATCATGTTTCTGGTATGTGTGGCTTTTTTTCCTTGAAAAAAACAGAGCTACAATTCCAGCAGCTTGCAACATAGATTGGAGAAAACTGTGAGGTTTGCCGAAGTGCTTTTTCTCTTTACATGGCAATCAAGCTTGAAATAAAAACAGATGGCTACAGGTGGGTCTCAAGCAGCTGTACACCAACCTCAAAATATCCACCTAGGCCACAGTCGCCTTCTGGGATTCAGGTGGCTTTCGAACAACCAAAAGTGGACTGTTCGTGAATTATTCACATGGATGCCAACCTGCTCCTCCCTGTGACAACAGCACATGAGAGAGGTGGGAGCAGCTGATGGAAAGAAGAGGTTAGGGCAGCAATATGGTCAGGGTCACCCGTGAACTCTGTCAGCTGTGGGGTTTTTAAAAAAGGGAGAGTTAGAATGTGCAGATCGCAGTGCAGGTGCTGAATCCAGAGAAGGCTGATTTGGAGGGGAGAGAGGGAGGGAATGTGGTTACCCTGTCAATTCCATCATGGCTCACATGAGCAGTATGTCTTTAAAAACAAAATGGGATGCTGCTAAGGATGTAAAGGGAGGTCTGGTGTACGTTACATCAGTTGTAAAACTGAATGTTTTCTAAATTATTATTTTTTTTTAAACGCCACTGGCTGAGCTATAGCACAAAGCTGAACAAAGCCACCTCAGTGAAGAACATGAGTTATTTCAGTGATGGGACCTGCAGAATTATTTAAGCAGATTTGTGTGATAACTGGGGTTTTTTTTTCACAGTGTTTAGTCTTGATAAGAGCAAAACTGATGTCTTATCTACACCACTTATCACATTTACTGCTTCATAGCAATGGAGCTGCTGACACCAAGCAAACAAAAAATCGTCAGTAAAGCTGAGTGACTGAATTGTCACTAAATGAATGCCCAAAGTTGTCAGCAGTATTTTTGGCAACAAAGAAACCAAACCAAACCAAACCTTTTCAGAATTCACAGGACTGAGGTGATCCTTCAGAAGCACCGGTGGAGGCTGCATCAGCAGGCGGTGTCAAAAAAGGGCTGTTTGCCTTCAGCTCCTTCTCCTTCACTGTGATGAAGGAACCCTCTCACTTCCACCGTGGGGAAACTGTTTCAGACCAGGGGTGGACAAGCAAGGAGAGGGAGGGAGGCATTTTTTCAAGGAGCAGCAGCCTCCTTGGGTGCCTTCAGCTCCTTTTCTGAAGTGCAGCCAGTTTCAGAGGAAAGTAGTTCAGGAAAAAGAAGGTGCTGTGCTGCTTGGAAGCTGACAGGCTGCCCCTCCTCGACCAATAATTAATTCCCTGAGCCAGAAGATAAGGCTTCTTCTTGACAAAATGCTTTTTGTTGTATAACGGTCACGACAGAGATGACACTGCTTGGGAGTGCAAAATGGGCTCACTTATCCACATTATAACCCGACTGACTGCATTCACACCAGGCAGATCTAATGATGCTTCATGCTGGGGCTTTCATGAGATGAATCCTGCAGGTAAAAAATTTCACTCATTTTCCACTGCCCTCTTTCAGATACTTTGGACATGCAGTTTTGTTAGTTTAAACAGAACCCAACAATCCTTTTAATACTGTTTTTTTTGAGCATTTTTGTTTTAATGGAGAAGTGGCAGCTCATTTATAGTCTAAGAGCATGCATAAAACATTCAAATGAGCTCCAGCTGAAACAGCTCTGGGTGCAGCATGCAAGCAGGGAGTTTGCCTGGCTGAAGACTGTCACCTGTAGCAGGTCTTCTTTCCTGTCCTTAGCTGTCTTCATTAAAACCAGGGTGACAGATTAAATGCCACCAACAACATTTGCACTTTTCCTTTTAAATAATGTCTCCTGAAGTGACTCAGCAGAAGTGTAAGATTCATCTTTATTATAATAAATTTGCTGATAAATCCTATTTTATTTTAGCCTAATGGTATTATTGCTTCCTTAGAGCACACATTGCAAAATACCCTTTCAAAGCCCAACTAGAAATGAAAATTGATTAAACACCCAATAGACTGCCCAAAGCTGCATGAAAATTGAGCATGAGTGTTTCAGAAGTTAGAAATGCTATCTTAAAAGATTTGACAGGTTCTCTACCCCTAAGATAGTCCAGAGAAGTCCTGGCTTACAAAGATGCTGACTGGGAAGTTTAAGCAGGCTGCACTCCCATGTTACACATGAGACTGGATGGTTGGAGCACTCAGGGCAAAGCCCTAGAGAGAATCAGTGCCTTGCTGGTGGGTGGTGGGCACCACTGGGTCAGCAGTCCTGTCCCCGGTGATTTTGAGAGACTATTAATCTTGTCCTAGTGCAGACCAGAAAGCCATCCAAGGTGCTGGCAACTTTTCCTGTGTTGCTAGGAAAGTCAGTGCAGTGAGGCAAGGACAATTTTTTTCTTTCTACATCCATCCTCCAAATACTTGTAATTTCTGTGACTATTCACTGTGTGCATTCCATTATTTTCTCAAGACAGTACTACTCAGACACCCTTATCTTGTTCTCCAAGGGGTTCCTAAACTCAGGCAAGGAGGTTGTAGATCAATTATCTCCATCTTCTTCTCTTTTTCTTTTCATTTTTATTCTTAATAGCAAACAATTGCATTTTAGTATCTTGGTACCCACTAACTTTGAAGCTGAACTACTGAGAAAACAAGGCTTTTAAGTCTGGCTATGAGAAAGAGCTACCCCAGTGCAGCAGAGAAAAAAAAAAGGACACCCTTTGCTCTTCATATGCCACGTGAAATCCTTCAGCTGCAGGGGAGTTGGAGGTGCTCAGGAATTTACCATGATAATCCAAGGTTCAGACTTTGTTCCTGGGAAGGGCTGAAGTGGCTGCAGTAGCTGGTCTTCAGTTGGCCATCAGGTGACAGCTTCAACACAGTCTGCCCTCCAGGGTTACAATTTTACCTCCTACCCATCCTCCCCAGGCTTATTCCAAAAAGAGACACATAATGACTCTTAATGATAATTTCTATTTAAGAGAAATATATTGTCTTCTCCCCTCTCCGTTTATGATATCACCAAAGATACTCTTCCTTATTTATTCTTCTATTTTTGAGATAAATACCATGCTCTGCTATAACCCCATTGAGGCAAACAGGTTTTTCTCAGTTACACCTAGGAATGATACCAATTTTCTGTGTTTCCCATTGAGCCATTCTACCTAGAACACTATCGTGGGAGAAAAAAAGACCTCCCACAGCTGGGGAAGAGGGTCCAAGCTATCTGACTGGGAATTTGTGCCACTATCAGTCTGTCAGCTCTTTGTCTTCTCACTGACCCAAAGCCCTAGGAGATACCACCTCGTTAAATCTAAAGAACATCATGTACCAGAGCCCCACCTCTGGACAGACTTGACCTTGTGTTACTTCAGCATATGGCAGCTAGCTTGTCAGTGGGAAAAATAAACCATTCAGAGGGGATAGCAATTAAAAAAATGCAGCACAATAAAGCTCAAGATTCTTTTATGTTCTGCACATATAAAGCACCATTCATCCAAGTCCCTTTTTCCATCCTATAATAATGTAGCAATTGCCCAAGAGAGTGAACATGTTCATAAATGGGAAGTAAATTAACTCAGTAAATTGCTGACTAATCTAAACAAATCAATTTTTTTTCCTTTGAGAATAACACTCTCCCTATCCATTATCAAACAAAAGATACCTGTACTAAAAGCTTGCACTCGAGGCACTCTCCCTGGGACTGCACTATTTGTGACACAAACACATGAACTTTATTACAGCAGGGAAAATTATTTCTATCTGCAAATATTTTGTAGCAGCTCTTTCTTGCACGTAAGCTATGGGTCATTAGCTCCCAAATAAGCAGTATCTGCTCACATACAGCGCTCGTAGCCACCTTAAAAGGGACAGTGGAAGCACCTGCCTAATGAGGCCATCCTCAGGGAAATTCATGCAGTCAGGCAACTCTGATTAACAAGTTTACAGAAGCAGGGGCTGCAGGCAGATACTTCTCCATCACTTCTCAGGCTGGGCTGTACAGATGGCGTTTTCTCCGAACTGTTCCCCTTTGCGTTACAAAGTGTTTAATATGGAAGCTCAACCTATTCTATTCTGGCTCAACACACTACAGAACCTGAAGAAAAGTAGCCTCAGGGAAAGTGATAGAACAACATTTGCAGCTTAACATTTCAGCACAGACCCTTGAAGGTATCTTCAGACCTGCTCCTTGCCAGAAGAGTTTCAGTGAGGGCTGAGATGAGAATCCAAGCTGGTGGATTTCATGTTGTGATTTAGACACCTAAACATGTAGGTGTCTTATTTTCTTCATGATAAGTGATTTGCTTGTGGCAACACAAGGTGCTTGTGATTCAACAGGCACTGTCTCAAGCTCCAGCACAGGCTAAGCTGCATTCACTCTGCTGGATTTGCCATAATGAGACAGTAGCAGGTCACCGAAACATTGACTCAATAGGCAGAATATGAAAGGAATCAGTGGTCTATCTCCAAGGGCTAAAGGCAGGTAAGGAAATAATAAAAGTCACCAAAAGTGACCATTAAGTGGCCACTTGGCTCGACCCCTCAGCACAATGTATGAAGGAGCTGGAGAGAGGTAGGGGCAACTGTGGCTGGGAGAGTGCAAGAGAAGAACAGCTTCAGCCCAAGAAAAAGTAGTGTTGGCACATTCAAAGGTGTAGAAGCAAAGAAAGGAGTTCTGTAAGTACCAAGCCTTCAGTGAAATAAGGAAGAATGGATTATTTATTCTCTGGAAGCTAAAAACTTGACCATAGAATAGCATTCTTCTGCAGAAGACTAAATATTAAGGAATTAGTTAAAAAGGAATGTACAGTTACAGACAGAAAAATGTATTGTCTGAAAGAGTTATTCAGAAGAAAGAAGTAAATATCCAAAGAGCTGAATGTCACAGAAAATCTGGAACTGCCAGTGAAAAACTACGATAAAGTTTTATTTCTAAAATGGAAGACACCACAAATGGAACCTAAACCACTTCCAGTTTCAGTTACATTGCTCACATTACTGATCCACAGGTGGAGAGGACGTGAGGTGAGCCTTGTAAAGTCTGAAGGAGAGCCATCAAAGAACTTGAAGCAGTGAAAAAGAAAAGATTAAAAAAAAAAGATAAAATACATCCTCAATTAAATTATAACTTAGCTAGTATGCATAAAGTCAAAGGACTTCTGGCTCAGTTTCTCAGAGAAAATTAGATAGTTCTGCTCCAAGTGGAAGAAAAATGTATCCTTTTGCAAATGCATTTCTCTGTGTTATGCTTTTAACTACCGGCTTTTAAATCATGTCTGAAGAGGCCTGGGAAAGCACATTAGCACCTTTCCACAAGCACTGTGTTTGAACATGGTTGGCCTGGGGAGAGGGCAATGAAAGATTTCCAGACTCAGTGCAGACAAAACCCAAAGGCTGTTGGTGTAAGTACAAAGCCAGAGCAGTGCTTCAAGAAAATGGAAAGAAAATGCCTTTAATGCAGAATTCACCAAAATGACATGAAACAGCAAACAGGAGACGGGGCCTTTGAGAGCAGTTTTCTGCAATTAGGTCACTGCTCTTTTGTGAATGTTGAAGGTGTTCCACAACAGGAGTCAGGAGGAACCTGCTGAAAGCCTGTTCCAAAAACCCTTCTGGATCCCTTGGCTCAGTTCTCACCATTGCAATTATCAGACTGCCAGGACAACTGATACAGCAAATTGCCTGTTCTCTTCCAAAGCTGTTGGTCTGACAGAGTTAATGCCGGCGCTCTGGGAAGCAGCAGCCGCTAGCAGCGTGCCTGGAGCTGCTCGCAGCATCCCCCGGGGCAATGAGAGACTTTGGCTGAGAATTACCAGCCAATTCTGTGTGTAAAGGGACACAGTGCAGTGCAAAGTTACCAACTGCATGTAAAATATCCCTCTTTTTGTGACCATCACTCTCCTTTGCCTGACTCCAGGTTAGCAGAGTGCTTTCCTGTGCCCTGTGTTTAAAGAGCAAGCCAAGGTCCTGCGTGTGTTTCTGGCTTGGGGCTTGCAGCCCCTGGCAGCCAGCTCTGTCAGACAGAGACATCCAAGTGGATGCTCTAGCCTAGTGGAGGCTCTAACTGCTTTAGCCAGCAGCTGCACCCTGCACCCAGAAGAGGATTTCACATTTGAAAGGAGCTCACCGCAGTGGAGGTAAGGAAAGAAATGTCTGCCAATGAGCAAGAGGAGCAGGCCAGCTCCTGGAGCTTTAGGGAATGTGTTTCTATTTCTTTGCTTTCTTCTAGCTTAAGTATTTTACTGTTTTCAAAAGGGAGAGCATGTGAGCATTAAAAAAAATTGTGTGCCAAGGAGTGCACTTGCATTTACGAGGCAGCCTGCAGCTGGGTGAGATGGCACCTCAAAGGAAGAGGGATACAGATTTCCAATCAAATCAGTCACTAAGCTGTGTGGAGCTGGGAGTGGAGCTCAGCACAGGTTTAGGCAGGTCTGTGTGCAGTATGGCTGATTTTCCACCTACTTCTTCAGCTGACAGTGTAGTTCTGTTTCCTGAGCAATGTTTTAGCAGTTATGGGGTTAGGTGTGGAGCTTACTGAACAACAGAATTCAGTGCACTGTCATTGTTCTCTGGGTGATTAATAGAGCTCACTGCTGATGTGTGTACTGGCATATGACACCATTATACCTACAAGGAACCATTACTCATCAGCTCAACACGTGGGTTAATTGCTTATTGCCAGGGAGAAACAAGCAAAAAGGTCAAGTTCCCTTAGCAAAATTATGCACTATCACTCAGTAATATCTCTTCAGTGGGAAATACTCACCTAATTGAGAACAATTGTCTTGTATTTTTTGTCAGACCGATCCATTTGGTCGGTCTAATTAAAATCTAAAACAAATGTATGTACCCTGAAGGCCTCTTGCTGCCTGTGGACCATTTTAGTTGCGTACTGACAGTCCTGTGCTACAGTAACATTTTTTTCAGTCTCATTGTTTATTTTACATTAATTTATGGCATTTATGTCACTCTGTGAGTTTGATTTTGCTGAAACAAATATTTGGAAATATTTGATGCTCTTTTAGGACCTAAAAAACTACCCTAAACTGCACAATTATCTGAGAATACTCAGCTGAGACCTTTATGCACTTAGAATAATTTTTTTTTTTACAGTGTTTGTGTGAGCAATTCTGCAATGCAATTTACAAGTTACAAAGGATATGAAATGAACGATGAATGGAGAATGGCTGAGATGCTGAACAGCTGCATGGAGAAATCTTCCATAACAAAGAAAAAGGAGCAAAGGAAAGGTGTCGTATCTGTGCACTGCTTCCACAAAATGCAGATGTGATCTCTAAATAAGCAAATAATAGTGATGTGAGATGAGCGGGCTGTTTTAGTCTAAGTGAGCAGGAACACCCCCACCCCATCCCACCCCCAATTACTAAAAGAAATATTGATAAGGAATTGTTTTGCAAACGCTTAGAGATTTTGCAGAAGTCCTTTGCTATCAGAATGGGAGGTGTGTCCTAGGGATCTGAAAGTGTCCTACTTCTCCCACTGGATGGTGAGAATCAACAAAACTCAGCTGGTCTCTGGTAGTATGGGCTAAGAAACCATGCCACAGATGTAAACTTTAGAAATTTGGCAATGGCCAAGGCTTTCCAGAAGGTTAAAGATCACTAAAAGTTGTTCAGGATTTTCAGATTTCCTGCTCTAGCCATGAACATCAAGAGGGGAACAGGCACTCTCTGTACCAGCATGCAGGGCTTTGAAAGCCTTGGGACCACGTCTGATAGTCTGGGGTGTTGTAAGCAGGGTGTGCCACAAAACCAGCAGGAGATAAACTAAAGCAATATGAGTAACTGCTTGTCCACCAGTTCGTTGCTTATACAAAGATTAATGGAGAAACAGGGATAATTTTTTCCTCTTGAAGCAGAAAAATGGCCCTTTTTTGCAATTCTGGGACAGTATGCTCGCAGTGCATTCCAAATTTTTTTTTATTCTTGTACATAAGATCTGTAAAAAGAAAAACTGTGGAGGGATTCAATGATTTTTCAAGAAGTTGTTGGAAGAACTGAATTGTGTTTCAAAAAACAAGACCCTGATTAATGCTATAAAACCCAGTATTTTACCTTTCATGGGTAAGATGATGGAACAGATTTTGGACCAATTTCCTGGTGTCCTTGTACTGGTCAGGACAGGGTTGATTTCTGCAGTGGCCAGGAGAGGGTTTGGCTAGGAGCTGGAGATTATTCTNCTCTCACTTCTACACTTTTGCTTTTCATATTGCTGCTGTTGCTGTTCATTTGCTTCTCTTGTTGCTCTGTCCAGTAAATTGTTCTTATGTGACTCCAGTTCTCCTCTCCAGTCGGCAGAGGGGAGAATTGGAGGGGGAGTGGGAAGTGACTGGGTGGCTGGCACGGGTGGCCCATGGTTTCACTGGGAACACTGAATTCCTCAGCCACCACAACTGTGAGCTCAAATAGTCATGGGAAGGCTTTGCTGAGCTTCTGAAGCTAAAAAAATTAATGTCTAGTTTCCAGTATTTAGGTGTACTTTTGTCACAGAAGGAAGACCATGTATTTTTCCTTTGTGGCTCTGAAAGAACTTTGCCTTTCAAAGTTTAACTTAAAAATAAAACAACAGTTAATAATGCAAAGCACAGAAATCCCATGCTTTTCTGAGTACCCCTTTTTGTCAAGGTTAATAGATAACAGCAACATTACAAAACAAGTAGTTCTGGAAAAACAACATGTGTAATACAGACTATTCAGACAAAAGAGACTATAATGGTCATCTCATATAACCTTCTCCTACTGTTATATTTGGAGTTATTTGTAGAATATTTTATGAGAATGTCCACTGAATCTCCATCTCAACATCATTTACTAGGTTTAAGAGATGATCACATGTCTTTTATAAATAAATTTAAACATTAGAAACAAATGGTGGAAGTAACCACTTACAGGTCAGCAGGGACACTAGCAGGGATATTTGTTAAATAACATTCAACTGTTCTTTTATGCTTTTACTAATTATCTAGAGCAGAGAATAAAGAATATATAAATTGAAGCCCCAGATATATCAAATTGAGGGAAATTACTAATACAAAGAAGACATGAAAAAAAATGGGATGGAACTCACCCAGATAAAAAATACAGGGAGAAAGTGAGAAAATGAGATACTATTTATGGATTAAAACGCAATCATAATGAAAAGCTGTTCTAATTCACAAGAGGATAGAAGAATCTCAGGCATGAGCTATCAAATAAGCCTGCAAGGAAACAACACAGAAAGAATCTCAGGGAGCTGTACTTGCAATGCAGGATAACAAGGTAAAATAGCCAGAGAAACAGATAAAGAGACTGAAATATACAGATGAAATCTCTTCACAGGCACGCCTGGAATAACCTGTTCACTTCTTTATGAGATGAAGAAGATCTGATGAAAGAGAGAGAATTCAGATCAGCACAGCAAATGGATTCATCAAGGTCCAGAATTTGATTTATGAGGAAGAATGAAAAGACTTCAAAACATATTAGATGATTAGTTAGATTAAGAGACAAGTACAGCCTAGGAACAAAGCAGCAGTCTTGAAATGTACAAAACCTATAAATAATGTTGATAAAGGGACTTTGCCAGCTAATTCAAAGCAAATATAAATGAATAGGTGAGATTAGGTGAAGAGGAGGTCAGATTTTATGTCAAAAGTCCCTTTCCTAACAGCAAACCATTAACTTGCACAGTGATCTTGCAGGAGACATAAGGAAAGAAACTCCTCTTGGACTGCTGAAAACCTGAGAAAAAATGTGCAAGAGAGGACAGCCAGGAGTGGGAAGGTTCAGCTGCTCAGCTGTAAGTGGCTGATGTCCCCCTGCCCTTCCTCAGCCCTTCAGTTGTCACCAGAGGGATGTCACCAAGTCAGTTTTATGTGTAAACCCTGGCTGGTGGCATCCCTATGCCCCTGCCCTGTCCATGGCTGGGTAACTGCTTCTCACTCCCTGTGAAACTCTTTTGGGCATGAATTAGTTTCCATCCCATCAGCAGTCAGTCTTTGCCTCCCTTGGTTCAAGTCTTTCCTGGACAAGCAGCAAGTCTGTGTGAGAAGAGTGCTTGTTTCACAAGTCCAGCTGTGCCAAAACCAGGCTGACCAGCAGATGCCCACGGGAGTTCTCTAGCCTGGCAAGCACAAGAGCATCAGTGGGACAGGGTGTCAGCTGGGAGTGAGAAGCCCTAACAGGGCAGCTGAAACCTCTCCTTGGGAAGAAGTGCAGTTTTGTGTCATGTTTCACAAAGCAGGAGAGAGCAGCAGGTAAGATTTTAATGGCAAATTTGGGGAGCAAGGAGGAACGCTTGGCAACCTGGCAGTGCAGAAAAATGCTTGTTAAATTTCTTGTCATTAATGTCCTGCTGAGATGCTAAGCCATATGACATCAAAAAGTGATTTCCTGGGAGGTAATGCCTGCTCTGTCCACCCCTCTAATTCAGGGGGATATTGCCCTCACACTCAATTCTCTCTCCAGGTCAACATTCCCACACCAGCCCTGTGATAAAGGAGTATTTGCATATTAGCACAAACATCCCTGTGTCATGTACAACATGCCCCAGCACACAGTCCCTGTTCCCCCAGGCCAACTCTTCTGTAGCTGCTCTAAGGATATCATGTTATTCATTAAACCTTTTATGAGCAAGCTGCTGTCTAACATTTCATTGTCTAACAGCACCCACTGCATTAATGGCCACAGAGCACAACGCTGGATGTGCATGGTGGGAAATAAGGCACATAACACAGGCAGGAGGGCAATTGATTGGGCAGTTTAATCTCCTGGTTTATTCCCCTGCTGCCACTGGGAAGTCAATATCATCGAGTGAATGTGCCAAGGCATCATCTTGTGAGAAAAACCTGTCTTTGGTGGGATTTAAAGAAGTGATGAGAAGCAAAGAGAGCATTTAAAGTAAAACAATACTTACGTAAAACTCCTTCAGACCCGAATTAGTCCCACCAGGATTGCAAGTAGATATTTGTTTCAGGCAGCACATTTTACAGTAGCACTGAGCACCTTCAAGCTTCATTTGCTGGATGAATTAAAACACAGTGACCTTTCAGTGTTTTCTCTAGATAAGCCTGAATCAGAATCCCAAACCCAAACACCCCCAAATGTTGGGGACATTTGGATCTTACAGACAGATTAGCTAGGTAGTTTGGGATAAGTTTAGATATTTGTGGAGGAGGGAAAAGAAATCTTTCAGAGCATTACAGCCTGCACAGTTGTAACATCTGCATGGAAGAAGTGTGCATGTGAGGAGGGGAGCATGACTAACTGAGACAGAAGAGAAGGAATGGGTGAATATGGGCAAGGGATAAAGTTTTCCAGGCATTGGGAAGAGGAGTTTTTGTGGGGCACTGAGTGTGCCCAGCAGCATCATTTCTGCAGGACCATTTTCTCTTCTTGGCTTTGTGCTACCAGGGAGAACCTGGAAAGCTGGAAGCAAAACCCAAAAGGCAAACGATTAAAGGTGTGTCTCCTACCAAAGCCTGAGAGCTAAGAGCACAAAAGATTGATGTGCTTGTGACAATCTTGGCATTTGAGGAGTAGAAGCAGCAAGGTTAGTGAAAGCTGGCAAAGCTGACCCCTAAGAACTATTGTTCAGATATTGGAAGGAAAAGGTTCCTGGGCAGTTTGCTGGATGTTACTCCAGTGAAATGTTACTCTAAGGAAAAGCCTAATGCTGTTAGTGTGGATATATTCCCCTAACTCAGCTAGGTCTTCAAGAAATTTATTACAAGACTATACCAAGCAGGAGAAAAAGTGGGAAAATCTATTTTGTGCCTTACAGCAACTATGTTTTTATGAACATTCCTACAATGATCATGGCCTCTATGTGTTAAAGGACATGAACTCCACGTGCAAGTGCACATATGCAGTTTTTTAAGGAAGAACAGGAGGACAGGTGGTTTTTTTGCCTTGTGGCACTTGCAGGCAGCAGTGCAGGTAGGGGGTGTGCAGCCCTGGGCTGATGCCTACAGCAGATGCTGACAGCTGAGGAGCAGCTCATTTTCCAAGGGAGCACCCTGCATCACTGGGCAGTAGGGGTTGAGTTGTCTTCATTCCTTCCATCTCTGATTTATTTGGAAATAGGATACCAAGCTGCTGCTGGCACAGAATCTGGTGGCTTTCAGAGGACTGAATTGTATGTTGGGCAGCATCACTCTCTTTCACCAAAACAATAGGAAGGACAAGGGCCAACACTGCTTTTAGCTCTGTTGTTTCTTGGCACTGGAGTGGGAAGCAGTAACAGAGTTGTATCCCTTTTCTGTTTCTACTTTGAGAGAGTATGATGGGATGTGGTCACAGCAGTGTGCTGCTGCACATGAATATGAGAGCCAGATGCTCTCCAAAGGCATGGCAAGGACATCCTGGGTCTGCTGAAATTAGTGGGACAGCAACCTTGGGCTTGTTGGGAATGCAAAAGTGCCATGCACTGTGTGCAAGCTGTGACAGGTAGTACAAGCCAGAGTGACTCATGCTAGGATCCTATCCGAGGCCTTGGCAGCTCCATCTTCAAGGTGAACCACTGGCCAAATATCCCAGACAAACCCTTCTCCATAGCAGGAAGGGCACACACTGAGCACCTCTGCCAACCTCTGCAGTCAGCCAAGAGGAGCTGAAATGGCACAGGTAGCTCAGAGCTACTCAGGAGGATGGGCTGCAGCCACGCTACTCAGTCCAGTTTTTTAATAATTATTCTAATTTATAATTAAAAGCCTTTTCATTCCCCAGCAATCTGTGAAGATGGATAGTGAAAACCAAGAGAAGATGTTTTGCATAGAAAAAGAAAGCTTTGGGAGTGAACCATGGAGCTGTTTTGGGGATCCCTGGTGAGTGCATGCTGCTTCAGGGACCTGACCAGGCACCCACAGGCCCTGCTGCAGGGTCTGCAGGGCACTCCCCGCTCCACACCCACATCTGTGAGACACAGAATCAAAACCCAGTTGGAAACCATGGCAGGAGGCAAGGCTTGCTGTGCTGGGTACAGCAGCAGCACAGCTAAGTGCCTGAAAGGCCCTGGTGGTGTCAGAACCGAGTGTGCTGCAGAGCATCCCTGAAGCAGGGTCCATCAGGGGACAGCTGGCCCCACGTGTAGCAACACCCAGACCCTGTGTCACTGCAGTGACAGAGCCTGTGCCAGGGGACAAAACCCTTCCTGCAGCCCAAAGTAGCCCCCACAGCAATGGTGCAGAGGTGAGCTGGTTCATGACTCCTCTGGCACACAAAGCCCTTGCAAAGGGGGGCAGAAGGAAGGAGAAGGAAGCCCAGAGGGAATCCCTCCCCAGTGGAGGGGTGCATGGAGCACAGGTGAAGGTACCCACTTAGCAAGGGGGGCTCCCACTCAGGAAGGCTTTTCCTCCAGTCCATGCCAGGCTCGCAAGCGTTGCGATTCTCAGTGAAAAAAGTGGCTAGAGAAAACAGAATAAAATTCAAATCAATTAGGCTCTTCAAAGTCAGTCTCTAAATTAATCCAGTTATGCTGCAGCAATCTTTGCTTAATGCCCAGAAGCTAGAAATGATGGTTAGAGCAGTCGTTGGGGAAATCAGCTGATGATGACAATAACCAACAGTGGAAGATGCTATTCTGAAAGTAAAGTGGTGTGGGGGGGAGAGGGGAGAGAAAACACTCTATTATTCAACCTTCACTCAAAGTGTATTGCTTAGCTATTACAGGATAATGCAGCAGAGCTAACCAAGCACAGTGCTGCCTCCAGGTCTCAGCAAGGAAGAAGTTGAAACTTGCTTTTCGTTCTTTACTAAGGAAAGCTCCCAGCACTGTTATTATGGAAGTACAGCTCTTAATAACCATTGCACAGCTGTGTTCTGGAATAGTTTGCCCACACAATGTCTCTGCCTCTGTCATGCAGGTTGCTAAAAGCCTATTTTTATATTTTCAAAATTTATTCTTCAAACCAGCTTGGTGCAGAAGCTCAGCTTCAGGGCCTTGATGTTTTTCATAGAATGATAGAATAGTCTGGGTTGGAAGGGACTGTGAAAGCCCATCTAGTCTGATACCCTCAGAAAAAACTAAGCAGGGACATCTTCAACCAGACCAAGTTGCTCAGAGCCCTGCTCACCCTGGCCTTGAATGTTCCCTGGAATGTGACATCTGCAGCTTCTCTGGGCAACCTGTTCCAGTGTTTCACCACTCACCATCAAAACTTTCTTCCTTACACCTAGCCTGAATTTACCCTCTTTTGGCTTACAACCACTACCCTTTGTCCTATCTCAGCAGGCCCTGCTACAAAGTCTTTTTTATAAGCCCCCTTTAAATATTGAAAGGCTGCAATGAGGTCTCCCTGAAGCCTTCCCTTCTCCAGGCTGGACAATCCCAGCTCTCTGTCTTCATAGGAAAGATGCTCCATGTCTGTGGCCCTCCTCTGGTGCTGGGGACCCCAGAGCTGGATGCAGCACTGCAGGTGGGGTCTCACCAGAGGGGAACAGAAGGACAGAATTCCCTCCCTGGCCCTGCTGCCCACACAGCTTTGGATGCAGCCCAGGATGGGATTTACTTTCTGGGCTGCAAGTACACGTTCTGGGTCATGTCCAGCCTCTCATCCACCAGCCCCCTGAAGTCCTTCTCTGCAGGGCTGCTCTCCATTTCTCCATCTCTCCATCTCTCCATTTCTCCATCTCTCCATCTCTCCACCTCTCAATCTCTTCATCCCCCAGGCTGTGTTGGTACTGCAGTTTGCCCTCACACAGGTGCAGCACCTCACACAATTTTTAACATCATTGGCCACCTTAGGCTTCTAGTTTAAAGCATGGAAAGACAGCAGAGGAGCAGGTGCAAACAAAAATATACTCTTGTTTTAATGAGTTGGTCTGTGTGCACAAAGGCAGCCAGCTGAACTTGGGCCTCTTGAAAGCACCAATGAAGAACTGTGTGTTGATAGATTCAAGATGGGACATTAGAAATATTTTAAAACATTTGGCCCAAAATGCCAAAGTAATGGGAAGGGAATAGCAAGTGGAAATTCTACAGATTGCCCTAGATGGTTTTCACTCAGAGCCTGCATCTCAGGTAGTCTTTATGGGACAAAAACTGTCTGAAACAAAGACTACTCATGAGTTTTGTGAGGGACTCGTATTCATGCCACTGCATTGAAGTCACTGGTGTCTGGAGTGATTTGCATCACTCTCACCCCTAATATCTCTGCATCTTGGTCTAGCTTTCTTGTTTTGTGGGTTACTTCATAGCAAGACTTCATCTTTGAGCTCTAGTTCCTCTCTTACAACTACATTGTTCAGATGCTCTCTGCTGGAAAGCAGATGCACCCTCTGGTGCCCAATCTCACATGTCCGAACATAAAGAATATGTTTATGAGATATTCAACTCTGAAAATGCTTGGGTGTAATTTCTGAGGCAGTATCCTTACTTGTTAACACTAGAAGAATCTGTTCCCAATATTGCAGCCCACGAGCTCCTCAGAAAGCATTTCTTTGAGCTGTGTCAAAATTTCACAAAAGATTTGAAGGAGTCTCATTTCATCTCAGTGGGAAAATCTCATATTGTTTACCTCATTACACCTCGTTGCCTCAAGACTACTATTATTATTCACAGCCCCTCACATTCAAAATTGCATGTAAACCCCCACAAAGCTGTGAGCTTAGCTTAAAAAACACCAGGTATACTCGTTGCTGAGCTTTTCCACAGAGCAGCCAGGACGTAGTTTCAAAGTTTGCTTCACAACCTCAAGGAGTAGAGAAGAAAAATCACATTTTTTTAAAGTGCAAATTGAAATTCCTGTAGTTTGCAGGCTCCATGTTTTTAAATAGAAAGAGAGTTGGTAACAGCCAGTAGCAGAAGTGTGTGACAGGAGTGGTGCAGCAGTATCTACAGACACAAAGGTATTAAATCATAATGATTAGCTAAATATCTCCAAGAGCCAAGTGAACATCACAGCATTAGAGCTACAAGCACTGAGCCTTCAGTGTCATGTCAGGAAACTAAGCAATGAAAGCAGTTTTTCCTTTGTGCTCTCTAGGTTTCCAGATAATTCCACAATGACCCAGAGAGGATCCTGAATTATTTTTAAATTCTTACTTCTGATCTGAAAAGTGGTCCATCACAGCTTCCAGAGAAGCCACAGAGCACCTCCTCAGCCACCATGAGCTCCTTGGAGAGCTCTAGGGTTTCCATCGAGGGAGACACAGCAGTTTCCACCAGGCAGGAGCTGCCTCTTTGGGAGCTCCGTGGTGTCCCACAGCCCTTTGCAGCACAAGGACAACAAGCAATGGGGGATCTAACGAAAGCAACACATTTTGTGCCCCTGATAGCAAGACCTGGGTTCCAGATGCAGCTGCCAGGGGATGGAGCTCATGCTGACTGAGGACCTCTTTCACCCAAATCCAGGCAGAGACCAGCACACAGGGGCTGTTTCATGGAGTTGAGGTTGGAAAAGACCTCTTAGCTCACTGAACCTAGCTGTTAACCCAGCACTGCCAAGTCCACCACTAAACCATGTTTCCTGGTGCCATGTCCACATGCCTTTTGAACACTTTTCTCTGGACAACCTGTTCCAATGCCTGACCATCCTTTCAGTAAAGAATTTTTTCCTAAGATCCATGTAAGCCTCCTCTGGCACAACTTGAAGTACAGTACTTTTGTCCTGTCCTGTGCTACTTGGGAAAAGAAACCAACCCCCCTTTCAGGCTGTTGTAGAGAGTGTTAAGATCCCATCTGAGCATCCTTTTCTCCAGACCAAACACCCCGAGCTGCCTCAACCACTCCTCATCAGACTTGTGCTCCAGACCCTTCACCAGATTAATTGCCCCTTTCTGGACACGCTCCAGCATCTCAATGACTGTGCTGTAGTGAGTGGCCCAAAATGTCCTGCTCAGGGCTGCTCCAGGTGGTTGCAGTCTGAGGGGAGTGAGCTGCAGTGCAGTTGCAATCTGTCCCTCTCCATCACGGGCAGCATTTTTGTTATTTGCTCTCTGAAAGCAGCAGCTGTCTCTGCGTTGCCACTCGGCTCTCAGCCTGTGCTACATCCCAGCACAGCACCGTGGCCAGGGCTGCTCTTTGAGCATTGGACATTTTTGGGCAGCCCCTGGGTTGCCTTCACTCCAACTCCCCGTCCGGGCGTGGGGGAGGCTGTGCTGGCTCTGCCTGAGGAGTTCAGCCGGGCCAGGGACGTGGCACAGAGACGTGAAATGTGTTACCTCTGGGGAGGCAGAGAGCAGCTGAGGCTGCAGGCAGTCCCGTAATGAGGTAAACGATGTAAGCTGGAGATAAAACAGGAATTACTCACGGACCTATTCCTCAGCACTTCCACTGCAGCCCTTAGTGCCTTTGCCTCACAGATGTCAGATGCAGGCAATTAAAAGTTATGTAAGGCCACAGCTGAAATTAACCCCTGCCATGCCCCGGTCTGCACCTACGGGCACCCTCCTGTACTGAAGTAAACCAGGGGCTCTGCTTGGTGTCCTGTGCACAGGCTGTGCTTCCAGCTACAAGGACAGCAGTAGGTGTTGGGCTGATACAGCCCTGGGCACATTCTAGAGAGGAGAATCGCTGATCTAATGAACCTCTGTTTTACCCCTTCTTTCCCCTTATAGACTGAGGACCCTCTCATGTAAGAAAAGAGTGTCCAGCCTTTGTTCACCTTTCCCTGCCTGATGGGTCTGTTCAGATGAATGCACACCAAGCACAGCCTCTGTAGTGAGAGATGAGTTCTTCTGGTAATGCACAACTTTCAGACTCTTGAGTTTCTTTCTTTTCCATCCCACAGCCCACCAGGGGCCTGCTTTCACCTCCTTAGCTGTCTTAAGAATTTTTAAAAAGAAAAGAGATTTCAGGTGCCAAACCCCAAAGCACTGAGAAGTGTCTTGGGCTGCTGACAGGAGGAGCCAGCTGCAGGGGAAGATGTGCTACGTGCCAGCAGGCTGAACACCTTCTCCCCCAGCGAGGGAAAGGTGCTGGTCAGTGAAGCTGATGGATGCTGGAAGATGTGCAGCTGTTGTTCCTCTGAGGAAGGCTCAGAGGTGACAGGGCTTCCACAGGCAGCCCCTGGAGGGAGGAGAGCCAAGGAGGATGGGGCTGATGGCTCTGTCCTGTGCATATGGTGGGGCTGCCCCTCGGTCTGAGAGGCTGGCTGAGAGCTTGGATCCAAGCACAGAAAGCAAAAAGCAGAGGAATTAAATGGAGTGCTCTTCGCTTGGTATTCAGTGTCAAGGAAAAGAAAGCTTTTCTGTGGGTTGCAGCTATGAGATTATGAGAGACAAAGTTGAATTATTAACACATTCATTCACCCAAGGACATGTTGAGCTCTCTGAGGACCAAACTCATCCACTTAATTAAAACAAAGAACCTCCCAAGCATCATTTGTATTGGAAGTAAGTGACATATTTAATATTTATTTCCTGAAAGGGTCATACATATCCATAGTGATAGATCTGAAAAGATAAGAAGCTTTTCTGACTTCTTGTTGTGCTCCCTGACAGTAAAGTGCCAGTGCCTGGTCTGAAGGCAGCATGAGGAGGAAGAGCAGGCTGTTGCCTACGGGCTTTGCTGCTTACAATTGATCAATAGCAATGGTCGCTTGTGCTTCAACAGGAACAGCTTGCTTGTGGTGAAGGAGCAACCACATCCAGAATCTGACAGGCAAACAGTCTGGGGGGCTTAGAGATGTTTGTCGCCTGTAGAGAAGGGAAAGGGAGGAGGACCCAGCCCTTCTGACAGTCCTTGGTCAAGGTTTGTCCCTCATGGTTACTGTCAGTAGAGACCTGTCACTGTGATTCTCTTTGTCAGGGCTTCCCCTGGCAGCTGCAGAAGGGACAGAGGAAAACTGCACTGCTCTGTCTAAGAGCAGACTTAGAGAAGGATGGGTGTTTTTCACTGCCTATTAAACCTACATGGCTCTGCAATAGGGTTACTGTCTGCCAGCTCTGGCCAGTTTGGCACAGGAAGGTGGCAGTGGTGACTCAGGAGGAAGGTTTCTCTCTATTCTGCTTCCCAGTCTCCTGGTGTGACACACTGACTGATGGAGGACCGCTCAGGGGAAGAAGGAACCCATGGCCACAGCTGTCCATCTTACAGATGGGGCAACAAAATGCACTTTCACCTGTGGTGTTACAGGTTAGCATCTGCTCTACCTTTACAGTGCCTCTAAAGCCACCCAATGACTAAGCCAGTCCAGCTTCATCTTGGGATGGAGATTGTTAGAAGTAAACACATACTTCTATCTACCAGATAGAAGTGGCTCCTTGCCTTTTCAGGGAACAGAGTCAGGATGGAGTATGGAAAGAAAAGAGAATTAATCATCTTCTGCCAAGGGATCTCTGACTCATGGGGTGGCAGCACAGCCTCTGTGAGCTTAAGATGTGAAGGGATGAGAAATCCAGGGGTTTTAAAAGGGCTCGTGCAAGTCAGGAATGTCAAGTAATGCAAACACATCAAACCCACCCTCTGCTCAGTGCACACAACGGAATCTGAGTCAAAATCTGCCCCCATCTCACCAAGTAAATGATCTGAGTGCTCTGGGGTTGGGATCTATGCCAACCCCACCCTTCCGTGGGATCAGGTCATGGGGCATTTCTGCCACTCACTAGCAAAAAGAGAAAGTCACAAAGAATGAGAAGAGTGAAAGGAATAATTTGTTGTACCAGAAACAGAGTTTGCAGAGTTTGACTTATAGTTCATGTCTGTTTCTCCACGGTTCTAGCAATCCTTTGTTCCAAGTGCCTGGCATCCTTCTCAAATCTTGTTCCCAAATAAAATCTCAAGTGGCTCAAAACTCCATCACATATATATTAAAATCCACAGTCTCAGTAACATATGGTAGGGGACCCTCCAGTGTCTGGTTCTGGACCTGAAAGAAAACAAGCTGCTGGCAATTATGCATCCCAAAGTTGTTCCTCTTTGAGCAACTTAGTGGTGAGGCCCACTTTATGCCTCCTCTGTCTTAGCCAGCAATCAGTGCTCCTAGGGCTAATGTTTTCCTTTTCTTCATCCCCTAAAAAAAAAGTAAAAAAAAGAAGTATCTTTTTACTGGGAGGGTTTACTGGGAGGGTAACTGAGCTTTGACAGGCTTTGAACACTCCATCATTGGAGAAATCCAAGAAACTGACTGGACATGGACATGGACAATCAGCTGTAGGTGACCCTTCCTGCTTGAGCAGAGGATTAGACCAGAGGTCCGCTCCCACCTCAGCCTGCCATTGATGACAAGAGACTTACTCCTTCCTTGGAGGAGAAAGATCACAGGGTTCATGTGAGCCCTGAGGAGATCCAGGAAAGCAGCTGGCCTGGCTCTTGGGCACAATGACTTAACAGCTGCTGGGAATGATCCAGTTGATCTATATGGGAGGCCAGACCAGAAGCAAAGATTTTTCCATTTATGGTTATGACCTGTATGTCACTGAGGAATAAATTCCTAGAAGAAAGATGTTCCTCTTTCCACATGGAAGGACTCACACCCAGCACACAAAAAGGCAGTATTTTCACTTATCTGTACTATTTGTTACTGCTGTTATTATAGTAATTGTTATTATCCCTCTCTCACAAAGCCAGGTCAGCAGGAAGAGCACAGGATATGCAGCTGCAGCCTATCAGGACAGGTTTGTATGCCTGCTTTAGGTGATGCTGCCTGGGGGATTGGATACTGCTGCCTCCCGCTCCTCAAAGAGAGAAGGGAGAGGAGGCTGAGACAGGTGCTGGGCTCCCAACACCTCTGAAATGACAACACAAGATGGGACTGGATAGGAAAAACAAGTGTATAAAAAGCTTGCCGACAGGTAGTGAGAACTGGGAGTCTTGTCATGCTGAATTTTCAGCTACACGATGAGATACATTTCCTTAACGAGAAGGAATGTATTTATGAATACATTAGAGATGAGAGCTATGTATTTATTCTTTGACTTGTCACCAACTGCAATGTTCACTGTAGTAAAATTAGGCAGAGCTGAGAAATCTTTAGGTATGGCTCCAGGTTTGTGTATGCGTATTTTCACACTCGTAAGACAGTCACCTATTGCGTAAGCAGTAGTGCCAAGAAGGAAAATGGAGACTTGCCACCCTTCAGAGAGGATGTTACTATCTCACACTGAAAACTCCAGGCCTACTTCACATATGCACAAAACCCAACAGTATCTGCTTGCTTGGAGCTTTCCACATCTCAGTGCTAAGCAACTGCTCCCTCCTCTTTCCCCTTCCCCAGCACAGGCACAAGGAGAAAGGCTTGGCCACTACCCAATGCTTTTTGCTTTTATCACAGGTCCCACCTCACCCCCGTCCCTGGAAACATTTGAGGCCAGGTTGGACCAAGCTCTGAGCAACCTGGTCTAGTTAAACATTGTAGGGAGAATGGACCAGGTGACCTTTAAAGATCCCTTCCAACCCAAACTATTCTATGATCCTCCTCAGAGCTGTGATGTCTTCTCATTCTCTTAAGAATTGATGAGGGCAAGTTGAGGAGAAAGTAAAGCCGTTGGTCTTTAAATAAAAAGGATGGCTCTCACCAGTTCTTAAATAACCATGAGGCCTTAGAAGCCATCTTTCCTGGCCAGCAGTGATAGTACACATTCAGATAGTACACACTCAATCACTGAGCTTGATTCAGAAGGAATCAAGGTGTCCTTTCATTGCTCATTTCCACACCTGGTACCCTTTCAGAAACCAGTACTACCCAGTAAGTTCAACAGCCTCACTGGGAATCTGGTCTTGGCTTCAGCCATCAGAGTGCCCTCGCTGACAGCACGTCCTTGCTAGCTACATAATGTACAGAATGAGGCCAATATAAAGTTTGACAGGGATAAAACACCCAGACAAAATATCTAGGTCACTTAATAAAGAGTTTCACAATTCACAGTTTAATAAAGTCGTTTAACAAAGCACATTTGTTGCTTTCCATAAGATGCTCCTGCACCTTTGAAAAGTGTAAGCTAGTGGGAGTGAGTGACACCATACATCATACATCCAGAGACTTCTTGCTGGCAGGTTAGAATGGGCATGTAACTTATCATCTCATATAATCTCATTTAACTTATCAACCTTCAGTTTCCACTTCTCTCTCCTGCCTGTGCAGAGACTGGTGAGCAGTGCACTCGACACAGCCACCTGAACGAGCAGGGTGAAACCAGGCTGGACACTTTCTGGGCTGCTCGGGCAGCGAGCAATGGGTTGGTGGCTCTCAAACCTCCCCATGCTCGGTCCCCCTGCCCCCAAGGACTGGAGGGCAGGGATTGTTAAGAGATACTGGAGTGCTGATGGCTTTTAGGACTCCTGCCCAGACCCTCCTGACACCAGTTAAACCATCACCTATAAAACAACACTGGGAGGAAGATGCAGCCCTTCTCACCAGAGAGCTCATCCACACGGATCCCTCTGCGAGCCCTCGGTGCCAGGGACGCAGCACCCAGCAACGCTGCTCGAACCAAGGCACAGCCTGCCCTGCCCGGCTGGCTGTGTCTGCATTCAGAGCTGGCATGCTGCCACAGGGCTGAGTGGCTGGCAAAGACCATCAGCCACAACGAGTCTCTGCTGGAATTTGTGCTGTCAAGTCATTTACAGCCCCACAGTGACCCGGAAAGCTGATGTTGTTTCACATTATTTCAAGTGGGGATTTAAGAAAACACAAAATGGATCCCACAACCCCTGACATTTTAGTATTTAATTGCAAGGAGCCTCTGGTAGCTGGGGAGGCTGCATTCAGGTTACTGAAAAAAAAGAAAGTATTTTGACTTCCCATTTTACAAGCATTAGTCTTTTTCTCCTGTTACATGATGAAAGTCATTTGGAGACTTCCTGCTTGTTTTCATGGAGAGCTACAGCAGGCAGGCCACTGTAGCATTCAGCTGTGTGGTAGCTGTGTAAATTTTTCACACAAAATCCACTATTTTTGTCTATGGGTGCTGACTTTGCATTCTGAAGTGGAAAAGCAGTACTAATCTGAAAAGGCTTTTGTATTTTCTCAGTCCTCCTTTTATTGTCATTATGAAGCTTTAAAAATAGAGTGCTTTTTGTACAGCTGAGATTCTACTGAAATGTTCTGTTTTACTGCTAAGTGGAAAAATGAAGTATTTTTGCACCAGAATGTACTTTTAACCTATGGTTAAAATATGGTTAACCTATGGCTAACATATGAACTAATGAGTCTCCTTTTGCAAACATATTGTTAAAAGGATTCAATCTCCAGCTGCTAACAACCGAGGATAAACCACGGTCCTGGCCTCAGAAACTCAATACCAGAGTGACAACTCTTAGGGTAATTTCAGAGGCCAGTCAAAACCACCTGAGAAAATGTCAGATGTTAGAGTCCATGAATTGTCTGGGCCAGTGTTTCTCTTCTGTCCTTCAGCTGTCTGCCTGAATCTACAAATTTGCACCTGCTTTCACTGTTCTTCACTATTTGCATGCAGAATAAAGGAAAGATAATAGAAAAAAGTGCCTTATGTTTTGATGGAAGAAAATGAACAGGAAAGAGAAACAAAGCATACAAAATGAACCTTTATTAAATGAAAGAAAATCTGTTTTGTGGGTCAAATATGAAATAGAATTTACAAAAACTTTACATCAGATCTCTTGTCAAAGAAATTAAACTCTATCTAGCCTGAAGTAGCACTTGTTCTTTCCAAGACAATACGAATGGATGAATATGCATCTTGTGGCAGTACAGGACCACATAGTCTGCTGTGCTAAATTTCTGGTTACAGAGAAGAGAAGTTAAAAACCTAAATGATGTCTCTAAAGAACCCAACTATTCAACAAAGTAACCTAAAACCATGAATGCTGATCACTATGTATTCTCTTACAAGCAATTGACAGGTGGGTCAAGTGCAGAGTTCACAAAGCTTGCATATCACATTCTCTGTTTCTATACAAATATAAATAGTTCTTTTTTATTTCAAAAATCCTTTTATATTTGATAGCTTTATTTGTGGAAAAGGATGACCAGTTTGTCAGGTTCCTGCTGTACCACCCAGACAATTCCATCTCCTTTATCTCCTCTTTTATTTGAAGATTGTAACCCATAAACCACAGCCTGCAATATTTTTAGAAACTTGAGGTGTGTTTCAACACAAATCTGTACCACTGTCCTGTACATGAAGGTTCTGCAGAGCTCCTAGCATGTCTTTGGCATAGCACACCATGTCCCATGTAATACTTTTTTTTTGCTTAAAAAAGTATATTTTCCTTTAGTAAAACAACTTAAAAACATCTATTTCTGATATTGTAAAATAATGTATCACCTCTTGAGCTGCTTTGCAAAATATACACACACATTTTGGAAAAAACCATTGAGTACTGACATAAGGGACTCATCTGAAGTCCGATCTGTTTACGAGAAGTAAAATATAATTACAAATTCTGTCTTCTGCATGAATCTCACATGAAGTCATTCAGTTCAGCTTCAAGTGCTGCTGCCATTTCATCTGCTTCAGAACTGCTTCCCTCCTCATCTTCATTGCTGGATTCTTTACTGGATTCACTGGCAGCATCATCTTCATCCAGCTTGCGTTTGTGACCCCTGGAAGGACAGGTAGAGACAAGGTCCATGAGTGGAGGTGTCTCAGTGCTTACTCAGAGACTTACATTCAACATGAGAAAAAGTGAGGCTAAAGGACTCCTCTTTTTTCAGCCCTAAACAAAAAGTACAGCACTTGCTTTTAAATGAACTAACAGTAGCCAGTTCACACAGTTCATTTTTTAATTGCTGTTATGCACTGTCAGCAGTAGGTGTAAAGTAGTGTTAATTTGTTTCTTCCATTCTTCTGAAGAAAGTATGAGACTCTTTGAAAATAATGAGATTTACTTTCCTCTTGCATCCCAAAAGAAGTAGGAAAGCCATTGTGTGAAAGAGATACTACCAAAACACAAATGCTGTTATATTATTTTGAAATATTCAAGTTTCTACTTTTTTAAAAAATAAAACCTTAACTGATTAACCAAATCTCACTGCACCAGCATCTACAGTTTCATGCTTCCAAACTTTGGGGTCCCATCCTTCCCTTTTATGTCTCTTTGGATTAGTACTGCCAGGCTGAACAACACATTTCTTTGCATCTCTGGAGAATGAACCAGTTTAAACAGGAAGCTGATCTGCACCATACCCTGCTGAAAGAATCATGTTCCTGGCTCTGAAAGATCTCCAAGGAAAATCTAACGCTTCAACTGGGACGTAGCCATAAGCAAAAGAATTTGGGTTTGTGGAATCCTAGAATCTCTTTTCCTTGCCAAAGGGAATTTTATATCAGATGTGTACTTCTGAGACAAAAATAAAGTTGAGATTTTTGCATAGCACAGAATTCATAATGAGATGCAGAAACACCTTCAAAATCCTTCCAGATAATTTCATCAAATTTCAAGCAGAAAAATACATGCAGTGGGGCAGGCATTTCTCAAATAACTTTCCTTGTCCTTGTTGGGTGGGGTTTCATTAAGAGGAGGACACCCACTTGCATCATGAAAAACTAATAAAATGATCTATTTCAGCAAAAGGCATTACTTTAACAATAATCCTGTTACTTCTGAAGAGCACAGAGTAACAGCATACAGCAAGGGAGACCTTTGATAAATACTGACATGAGTTACACATATTCAGAAGAAATGAAGGCAAAGATTAACAGTCAAACTTGGGAGCTTGTAAGCAATGCTGAAATACAAAGCAATTTTTATTTATACAGACACCTTTATTGCTGTTTCCCAAGAAACAGGAATTCTCATTAGCCCAGACTGCTTGGTTTGTGGGCTGGTTGACTGACACTGGACCTGACCTTCCTCAGCTTTTCAGGGAGATGGACAAAGATGGTGGGAACTCAGAAGGGGAATCCAAATCAAAATGTGAAGTGAGCAGTACTGTGTTCCATCTTCCCCTTCTGCTGCAGCTGTGGGACAAAAAGAGACACTGCTGCTGCTTTACAGGGCACTTCCTCCCACTGATGTCAGGTGGGTTTTGCTGTTCAGCATAGGGTGGTAGAAGTAATATTCCTGGGAGGCAAGGCTGAAACCCTGGGATACACTCTGGCCTCTAAATCCCTAACAAGGAAAAACTGGATGAAGTAAAATCGTTTCCTGAATACTTTGCTACTGAAACTCAAATGTGGTGTGCTGAGGGAGTTTTAAGGCACTAAATGCAGCCTCATTCACAATGAAAAACAGTTTCTCGGGCATAACACTGATTATTTCCAAACAGCTTCTATCAGCATGCAGTTTGGACAAGGAAGCTCCCATGCTTAAAATGCCCAGTTGGAAGAAATCTTAGCACATTTTCACTAAAAGTTATACAAATGTATGGAGCCTTAGTAACACTTGCTGACTTTGTGATGATTTCAGCTTTCAGAGCTACAGCACTATTTTAGGCATTAATGATTCTATTAGCAAAGAAAAGCTAATTGGGAATTAAAGACACCTGAAAGAGCCTTAGTCAGCAAAAGAAGAAACAAAGAGTGCATCTTTAACAAGCAGTGGATAGGAAGTACAGAGGCAGTGCTAACTGAGAAATAAAGACAAATAAAGTCACGGAGGGAATGTATACCACAATGCTCACAGCTGAAACCATTTGTATTCATCTGTTTGTGGGGCTGCATCTGTGGAAACTGATGGTATCTGCCCACGGAAAAATGACATTAACAATCTGACAGTTGTCATTTACACATATGAAACATGTACACACAACTGCAGATGCTGTAATAAAGAACGAGTCAGGACATCAGGCTTTTAGAGCCAGCCCAAATACTATAAGTTTACTGGGACATAAATCAATAGCACAGATCTCATAGAAAAGGGTCTACAAAGAAATAAAAGAAGTAATGGCTCACTGAAATAATATCTCACTGCCAGTTCATTATCTCTTGAAAGTGCAGAACAGTTAATTTACTAAATTATTACAGCAAAGACTAGCAAAACTATTAATTTATGCAAGAAAGTAACTTTTTAAATTTAAATGTACTTCATAGCAACCAGATTTCAGTGAGGACAATCAACAAAATATAGGGATCTGAAATACTCAGTGTGACTAGTTAATTAAAGAATGGATTTCCAGTCTACAAAAAGACTTCCCAGAAACTTTAAGGGAGGCCTCTCCCATATTTCATCTCTCATTCAGTTGTATTAAACAGTATCTTTGGAAATGCAAAAAAGACTGACCACCATCTATTTTGTCAGTTCTTGTTATTTCAGCAAGGCTAAAATGACAGCTCTGTTCAATCTCCATAATGTAAACTTAGTCACTCACAGGGAAGAAAAAGCCATGAGAAAAAAAAAAGAAAACACATCTAAGTTTTAGCCCTCTAATAGAAAAAACAAAAGTAACTCACCTGAATGCCAGCACTGTTTTTATTACAATATAAAAATCTTTCAGTATTTGTGTACTGTAAACTGCAGCTTCACAGGTATTCAAAAAATGTTTAAATAACTATTATGATATCAAATAAAAAGCAAACCCTGACAGAAGTATGGAGGAGGGACATCAGGAACACAGAGCTGCATTTTTTCACTGCAAATTCAAAAAAGAGAGATGACATCCTGTTAATAATTTCTGCCTTCAGAGAAAAAGCAGTATATGCCCATGGCAGCATATCTATTAACAAAACAAACAATTTTAAATGTATATTTTCCTCACTGTTTTGTGGCCATTCCTTGTAATTTTCAGTTTCAGAGCCATAGTGCATAGCACTTTCAAATGGAAAAGTTAAGCACAAACAGGATTTCCTTCTTACTATTTAGAGAAAATGATTCAGGAGATGCTGCAGGGTTCCACTAGCTCGATTTGCATTTTTAAAATGAATTTTGCTTGATTGCTATTAAAAGCCACACACGTCAATAATAACTGAGTATCTTTAACCTCACATGTGAACAACTGCCAAAACACTGAATGTAGAACTTCAAATATCTGACAACTCTGTGAAAAAAACTTCTACAATTCACATTTCCATTTCCTTTGTAATACTCAGTACCAGGAGGCCCACCAGTTCACATGCTGGAAAAATCTTTTCAAAAGAGAACTACATTAAAAAAATTCTCACATATTTAAATTAAGTCTCAAGAGATTTAAATAAATTATAAGTGTAATTCACAATGATATTAAACATGAAAAAAACATTTGTAGTTAGAGCTGTATAAAAGTAGTTTTTAGCAAAATTTTATCTATAGAATGCTAATGAGAAATAGTGATATTCCAAAAGAAGAGACAAGATTTACAAAGTTGCAATAGCACAAGCTGTATGCCTCTAAAAATACCACAGAAAAATTTACTGAAAATTTATTTAGATCTTAATCAATTAAAATGACCACTACATGTTGAATGAAAACTGCATTCTTATAAAATCAATTTAAATTTAGTTCGCTGAGAGAGCCATAGGGAACAAAGTGAAAAAAGTCCAGTATTTCTTGCTTCTGTTATCTTAAGGCCTTAATTTATAATTGGCTGAAAATAATGTTGGAAAACACTCCTCTTAACTGAAAAGCAGATTGTCTCTGGTTTGTTTTGCATCCCAATGGCACTCCTTTAAGAAATACAGTGCTACATTAAAATAGCAACATCTAATTAGCAAAGGAACTCAAAGGGCAACATAAACCTTGCTTTAAACAAAGCAAACTTAAATCTGTTCCAAACCTTGTTTTAAACTTGGAGATGAAACTACAGAAAGTATTTTAATAAATGTTCACATATCCTTTAAACTCCAAATACCCACAATCCCCATCCCTACTCTGATAATAAGTAAACCTCTAATTTATTACAAGTTGACCTGGCTTTTTTCAATAGCTCCTAAAATCAGTACAATAACCAAGTAGAGTCTGCAGACTAAATGTGTTCAGTCTTTTACAAGCAATCAGCTTACAGCATTGACTTTATAAATTAGGACTTCAATTTACTACCAAATACAGCCAAGTTTCTCGCTAATGAGAACACTCACACAGCAGCCCTAAGAAGTTTGGAAGGCAAGGGTTTGAAAAGAGCATTGAAAAGGGCCCTTGTGCTGCCTTCCAACAGCATCACAGCCCTGCAACACAACCTACACTGCCCAGGGCAAGCCTCTGAAGATCCATGTAGAAGGTCTGCTCTGGTTTTCACATACACCTAGGGCACAGCTTTCTGTAAACTCCTTCCACGATGGAAAGAAAGTGACGTGGCATTTGGTAATGCAACTGGAATTTGGCTATGGGAACAACTTACTCAGATAAATTAGTTCTCTGGCAATATTCTTCAGTTATGAAGAATTAGGGCTGGTTATCCAGTAAAACTCTTCTTCAACCCATTATGAAGATGCCAGCCCAGTACTTGGCTAACAAGCTTTAATGCCTTGAGCTCTGAGAACAGACAGACTGAAAATCAACACTGTAAGCATTAACATGTTACATGAGACAGACAAGATGGTTAAATTTTCAGAGGGATGTTCTAAGTTTTGCAGTTATGTTTTCTTAGCATGGGATACATGGCAGTATCTTGAAGGTCCCTTCCAAGCTCAACCAGTCTCATCTATGCCCTTTTAAGTACACTTGATATGAGAGTAAGCAATTGTCCATAGCCTGCCTGTAACTCAGGTGTCTACCCTGTGGCAATTTCCCTCATAAATCTGTGCAGGAACATTGGATTTTCTGTCCCAGTGCTCCTCCCTGGCCCTAGTGCAGCACACTGCCAGGCACACAGCCATGGGAGCAACAAACAGCACTACCCAGCACTCCTGGCAAGCTGCAGGGTGTGTTTTCACTTCACGCTCATGCTGTGACAAACAGGACACTGTTTAGTGCCACAGGAACAAATGCCAGACACCTCATATATTTCCTCAAGAACTCATCCAATGCTAACTTCAGGATTACAAGATGATCCAGCAATCTAATACACAGAAAAATGCACTGAGAATGTTCCTTGCCCAGCCCCAGGGTGCAGACAGAGCCCCTGCAGTTGGACAAACGATGTGCTTTCAGTGCTCCTCATGAAAACCCCTTCCATGCACCCATGAATTCCAGCTGACAGCTCCAAAGTGTATTTTAACTAACACAACAGTAAAGTGAGAGCTAATTAAATTCTTCACCGCCTCAGTGCCTTTCTGCTTTAAAATTTAGCACACCTGTGCACAATTCCAATGGTGAGGAACTACTCTGGAAACTGAAAACCATCTTAGATCAGCTTTATAGGTAGTTCTCTGAACTAAACACTCAATGTATATCTAAACAGAGAGTATTTTAAGTCAGAAAGTCACAGAAAATTGAAAATAAATCCAGAAATTACTACAGTGTGTTAATAAGGATATTTTGTAAATTTTGCTAAAATTGTCCCATTGAGAAGTTGGTCAATTCTTAATAATCAGATCAAGGGGAAAGTTTAAATAACAAGAAAATCACCCCAACAGTAGTTTCTTAACAATGCTAATGTCTTCTTCAAGAAAATTATGATTTCTTAATAATTAAACATTGGGATATTCCAAAACCAAACAGTGTAGCAATAAAATTTTAAAATGAAACACTGTGTGCTTTTCTCTGCACTGAACTAATTTAAATACAGATTATAATTAAACTGGATAATGGAAAATTGAAAAGCTGAACCTACAATTTTGCTTCTGTAATTAAATCACAGAAATATAAACTGTGTCCCTAAAATATTATTAACTTCAAGTTGTTTAAAAATAATCCATGTAGTTATAAGAAGACATTTACAACACGCAATATGACTACTTCTTCGGAAGGCAAAGGTGACAGCGGCAGTTTTATATCACACAACAAACAATCTTGTCATTGACATGTAGAAGACAAGAGAAAATTAAATATACTTTTCACTATGTGGAATACTAGACTGTTACCTGACACTTTCATAATGCAGAATGCACAGATGCACTCTGGCATATCACTTCTTAACCCCATTTGAAAGCTAAACCAGGCCTTTGTTGTTTGCATCAATTCTCTTTCCAGCTTCTAGTTTACAAACATTACCCATTCTGACAACAAATGTCAGATGATCTATAGATCTCTAGAGATTCTGGGCAGCTCTGGGAGGCTGCAATAGGAGATATCAAGGCTCAGCAGTGAGTAAAGAAAGTTTCAAGCCTTCTGCAAGTCTACTGGTAATTGGTTTGAAAAAGAGTCTTTTGAAAATGGACAAATTCCTCAAACTAATTTCTGTTATAGGAAGGAGATAGTCTCAGACAGTGATGAAGAATAATGTCCTCACTAGAGATCTAAATATGAGTCATTGTTTTAAAAAATGGTAGCATGCAATAAAAAAATTAGGATGAAAAGTGGGCAAAAAACCTAAGATGTATGGGCAATTTAGAAAATTCAAAACCATACATCAAAATAAGAAGATGGAAAAGAAACATCTTGTGATTTATCTGAAAAAAGTCAGATTAATTTTTTTGATTTAATTTTTCTCATAGTAGCACAATATGTATGTGGAGATACTCCCGTGCCAATATAATGGAGAACCAACTCCAGTTTGAAGACATCCAGCACTGCAAAGTAGTGCTTGGAATCCTGATTGGATTTGCCAGCATCACTCACAGGCACTGAGAACACCCTTCAAGATGCATTATTTGGCTTCTTCAATTGTTAAGATGAAATTCAGCTGATAACACGCTGACTGAGCTAACCAAAGAGGCTGGAAGTAGGATTTGGTATATGGTGGCTTTTAAAATTAGATATCCATAGATTATCTTAAATTGTGTGTTAATACATACGTTACGGGCTACACTAAGTTATACTGAAAGATAAGACAATTTTGTCAAAACCTTCAACTCTGACTTTCCCTAACTCTTCTCTTACTTTGTCCTTGTTTTCAATAAATAATTGAGATTAAATTGCAAACAACTAAACTGAACATCCTTCTAGGATGTTCATTCACTGCCTTGCTCACTTAACTAAGAACATCTCTGCTTCGTTGTAAAATATTGAAAATAAGAAAAAACACATTGCTGACTCCACATTGATACTGGTAATACTGCTATCTCCACTGAAGCACAAAAAACAGACTTCAAATTCCTTTAACATGCTGAGTTCTATGGGACAAAATGCACACCCTGCTTTCCACGCAGGTACATTCTTTAATGAAATGCACTTGCTCACTCCTGCCAAAAACAGTCAGTTCTTCATCCTCCTCATACTGCCATGTGATTTAACTGGATAATCCCCCAGAATATTGGCTCTGCTGCCTGCCTCACAGGCTGGGAAGCCAGTTATCCACTGTCTCTGCAGTCAGCTTCCAAGGAGTACCTCCAGCACAACAGCTGGGGAACTGGAGCCATCCGTGGTACACGGCACTGAGACTGCTCCATCTAGCAATGGGCTGCAACATTTGTTCTCTGAGTCATACAACATCTTCCTGCAATGTTACATTTCTCGACTCTTAATTCTTTACCCCAATGGCAATACAAGTTATCTTGGCACTCCTCATTCTTCCTTCCCCAAATTCCTAGCTCTGACAACTTAGATTTCTCTTTATTTATTTGTTGAAATTGTACACAATAAGTATTTTTTTCATACATTAAAACAAGTTTTGGAAGATTGTTTTGGAGATGCAACAGCATTAAAATACAAAGCTACAGAGAACCTCGAAAATAATTTATCAACATTAAAAAGTCAACACTTGGCTTCAGACAGCCCATTTTGCTACAGAATGTTTTAGAAAAACGAATAAGCTAAAAAATGAAATGACATCAATGCAGGAAGTCACTTCTCAGTAAAGGAAATTTTAAAAAAAATGTTAGAAATTTGTTTTAGAAACTGCTAGGTTTCCATGAGAAACAGAGCAAAGTACTGTCAAGGCTTGATTTACAAATACGAAAAATCTGAATTAAGGTTGTAATAATATTTGCCAGAACTACGTGATTTTTACATCAGTTCTGTAAGGTTTGCATAAATGATATATACAGCATATCAACACATGAAATACATTTGAAACAGAATGCCACCCATCTTTCTTCTACTGTGCAATTCCAACAAACTCCCTAAAAAGTGGGTCTGCATTCATTAAATCTGGATCTCTACAATACTGGGTCAGCGAGCATCACAAATTCAATGTGGATCAAAAGGCATGTGCCAACCCCCAGCCTATGTGCCACATGGAATCACACCGCTGAGAAGTGCCCGTACCTGTTGTTTTCACACCAGCTACGATGTGACAAACGACCCAGTGCAGCAGATCGCAGCTCTCCTGGCTCACAGTCTTGTTCCCATCTACAGTCTGCTCTACAGTTTTTTTCTGTCGATATTTCTGGAATAAATCTGAACTAGCAAAGGCAGTTTATACTCTATCTGTACTTTCTGGTGCAAAGTCGCAATTTTTTATTATGGTCCTGTCCAAAGCTCAGATTCATGGTATTATTCAGCTGCAGCCTTCCCCATACCACTAACGAAGAAGGCATCTGAAGGAGAAGCAGCTCATTATCTTTTATCAGTCCAGAGTAAAAGGCAGCTGAGCACACTGAGCCTGTGTCCTGGAGAGTTAATTTTCTTTCCACTAGACAGTACAGTGCCCTGTTTTGGATTCAGTATGAGGCTGATGTTGGTAACAGGCTGATGGCTCAGTTGGTGCTCAGCAGTGCTCACCCTGAGCCAGGGGCTCTTCAGGTTCCTGTGCTCTGCCAGTGAGGAGCTGCACGAGGACACGGGAGGGAGCATGGCCAGGACAGCTGACCCAAACTGGCCAAAGGAACATTCCAGACCACGGAACACCATGCCCAGCACATAAACTGGGGGTCGTTGGACAGGAGAGACTGATTGCTGCTGAGGGACAAGCAGCAAGGTAGGGAGCAGTTGTATTGTGCATCACTTGTTTCCCTTAGAGAAATTAAACCTATCTCTTTCTCATTAAAATTACTATGATACTGTTATAATATTTTGTTTCAATTATTAAACTGTTCTTATCTCAAGCCATAGGTTTACTTTTTTCCTGGTTCCCCCCCACACAGGGCAGGGGGAAGTGAGTGAGTGGCTGTGTGGTTCTTGGTGTCTGGAGTTAAACCTTGACAGCCTGGTCTTATCCATGTAATGGTACTGGCCATAGGCTCCTATAAAGTACAATTATCAATTTACCTGGACATATGGATGTGCACAAGGGAGAAATGTGAAAAGGTGTTTCTCTGGGCCCCAAATGACTAGACAGACACAGCACTTCAAACATGTAACAAAAACTGAGACTGCAACAAGTTGTTCTCTTTCTAATTGCACTAGGTCAATAAGACAGCCACAGCGATGCAGGAAAGGGAGCAAGGTCAGAAATGCCAGACAGGAGACCAGACACTTCTCTGTTTGACTTCAGGAATTAAACCATTTTACAAGCCTTCTCCCAGACTACTGGAACACATTTCACAGCTGATCTCACTCAGATACCCCTGGCTCCTTCACAGGCTGCACAGATGGCCCTCAGGGGTGAGGGGTTGCACACGTGCGCAGCCCTGGCAGAGAGAAGCGTGGCCACACACACCAAGATCTTGCAGGCAGTTCTGCCCCCACTGCTCAGGTGCTGTGTACCCACCCTTGCTGACTCCTGGGATGCTAGAAAGCTTGTATTCAATGGTCTGAAGCACACAGCAGCATCAGCTGAGATATCTTGATCTGCAAGCTTTACAGGTTCTCTACCTAGTAGGAACATACTTTGCAAGAACATTTAACATGATGTGTTATTTCACTGTAACTAGCAAAACATATATTGGCATATATTCAATTGTGTTTTCCAGTAAATATTTACTGGGGTAACTAAAGGCACACTCAAGCCACAGTGGTAGTCTGAGAAACAGCAAAAGGAAGCTCCGAACAGGAGACATTTCCCTCTGCAAACAGGGATCCCTTCTGTGCAATGCAGTGGCAATAATGCATGGGTCACCCAGTAAAGGACACGTTTGCTGCTGCGCCATCTACTGTGGGGTAGGGAATTAAAACATCCCTATTCTGCTTTTCACGTGCATGGCTGACAACAACAGGGACAAATCTCCACAACTGGCTTCATAACAACAGTCTTCTGAAGCAAGTTCAAGTTTTCTAAAACATCTGACTTTGTTTTTCCTAATGGAAAAACCTACTAGGAATTCAAATGATTAATAACCTACTTGGAAATGGGACTATCTACCCATTTAAGATTCCTAGATTTCCCCCCTCCATTAGGAAGCAGCACTGCTTCTCCCCTACCAACATTTTTAGCACATGCTTCAAACTGGCATTTTAACTGAAGATATACACTGCTGTTTAGCAGCCATTAAAGACTTGCAGCGATTAAGATTAATGCACATTAGTTATTATGTGGAATTTAAAGTACTTTTAGAATTCATTAGAGAAACTAGAGCTATTTTTCTTGATCGGAACAATGTTGCCTTACAGTATTCCAGCTAATGTCCTAGGTCTCAACAGGGGCACACAATGAAGGATTAAAAACCTTCACTGACAGTTCTTAATGTACTTCTTGGTTTCCTTATTCTCAAGAGATATTTAGATATCCACATATCTTACTAAGGAAAAACATAAATTGTTTAATAGCTCATGAATTGCACTGAGGCATTCAGCCTGACTGAAGGAAAAAATGTACTGCCTAAATTACCTGAGGGGTAACCCCCTGCTATTCTTCAGCTCCCAATGCAGCTTTCTCACCAACACACAAGGCAAAGCAGTATGCTATAGGCTTGCCTCACCCTGGGCTTCCGCTTCCCTCTTCCTTATCCCACACCATTTGCCACAGATGCAGAACAACATTAATATCTATGGACTGCTGGAATGGGGCAGTGGTGCTGGGGGTCAACAGTCCATAAATACTCACACAGTGCTGGGAGAACTGTTTTGGGAGTGGAAGCAGTGGAATGTGGTGTTTTTAAATTACTCCTGTGCAGGAACAGAAATATATCCAAAACAATCTGATGCTCCGGTTTCTTTCTGAAATTCAGGTTCCATGAGAGTAAGGAACTGTCCCCTCTGTGTGTCACAAGTGCTCTGAAGTTGAAGAAAGAATGAAATGTTTTTCTTACTCCTCCCTTTGTGAGTGAACAGTAGGAGCTCAGGTTTTTAAATTCACTCAGGGTTCTAGTTCTCCTCCTCTCGCCCTGGCAATCACATGAACCAAGCTCATTTTTCACGGTGGCAGACCATAAAACAGATCAAGCCAGTAACTCCCAAATTGTTTCCCATTATCCTAGTTTCTTGCAGCCTTCATTTCTTCAAACTTAAATTGTGCTTTTGGCATTTTTTGGATCTAGGAATACCTAAATGAAATGTTTCACACAACATCATCTCTCCCAGCTGGGCTAGAGGAATCAGCATCAGGTATTGCCATTTGTGTGTTGCTCTGAAAACTCTTTGCTCCCACAACCTGGAAGCTCAAGGGGTAGCATTACAGGAGTTCTCCCTGTCTGGAAGCTTCTCATATGGGGTCAGACAGCTCCTAGAACCCTGGGTTAGGCTGGAATCTCACCACCACAAGCTCTCCTTCTTCACCACAAGGACCTAACTGCTGTAGGCTCCCAGGACCTGCTCAGGGCTATTCTGACTCCCAGGCACTTAATCCTTGCACTCTCCTTCAACCTCAGCAATGTGGATTTTACAGATCATTTAACTGTGATATACTAATTAATGCAAACAAAACACTCCTTCTTGATTCTGAGACAAACTCAGCTGCAGAAGCACAAGAAAAACAGAGACAGATGAAAAAACAATCATGTTGACTTAATTTCTTCTCACCAGTCTTGATCAATGCTTAAGCCTAGGTTTGGGGTCCTGGAAGGGTGGCAGGATCCTCCCTGCCACATACAGCCTCTTCTCCGAACGGATCCATTGCTTTTCATTGCTTTGCACGTTCTTCTTCAGCTGGCCTCAGTTAAACAAGAATCCTCTGCTAGAAAGCACATCTCTTTTCTCTGTTCTTTCTCTCTGATTATGTGAATGCCTCTCATAATTTTTCAGCCCTCACTCTTCCCAAAATGATAGCAACAAATGATTTCTAAAGTCTGCTTGTACAAAAATCCAGCTCTTGTAGACTGGTGCTTCTTGCAGATATATTATAGAAAATTACATTCCCTCAGGCTCTAGTCACTCCATTGTCCCAGGATGGAAGCTATTAGTTAATGGCTCTGCAGTGATAAAAGGCAATGACTGCAGAAAAACTTCTATTTCAAATACATTGATGCATTAGTGAGAAATCAATTTCATTACTTCACTCAGAACTCTTAAGTTATAGACAGAGTCATTGAATCATTATAGACAGCAAAAGTTACAACAGAGAAATGTAAGAATAACAGCAATTCCTGTACCTACTTTAGCATTTATTACCACATTTAAGGAGACAAGGAGAACAAGGCAAATATTCTCATGCTTGATGACCTGTATTATGATTGCAAACTTTTGCCCCTAAAAGAAATGGCACCTTAGATTCCCCAGTTCATTTTATAGATACCAGCATACTTCTACTGAAAAGCACAAAAACCTATTTAGTCTTAAAGTGAATTGAGAAAAATAAAGACGTATTTTACCAGCACTTTCCTAATTCTAGTAACAGACTTTTAATTGCTGTCTCTCCTTCCCCTGAAGTACTAGAACTGTTAGACTTAAGCTTCATATAGCCTTGCACAGTTAATCTACATAACACTGAAATAGGAAAACCCATGAGCAAAAAATGGTATTGATGACTTTGTACATAGAGAATTTCATAAAAAACATACTAAGACAAACTAGCTTTCAAATCTGATACTGAAAACAGTATAAGAGAACTTTATGCTATTTTTCACTTTTCCAAGGAATCTTATTTTCCTGATCTCAACTGCATAATTGCTATATTAATTAACAGGTATAAGCATGTAATAACAGCTGCACACACATACACACACAAGTGAACTGAATAATATTGTATTATTGCACCTGAACAACTTTTAGGTATTTTCACAATTAATAAAAGAAGCTGAAGGCAGATGGTCACTCTAAACACACTATATTTCAAATTGTTTTCAAGCTTCCCATCTGATGTAGTCTAACACAAACACAAATATTATAACCCACCAGGAAAGCAGCCTTGTGCAGTTTGTGTCTTTTGGCAATTTACAGATTGTGGAGAGAAATATCAAGATACTACAGAATTATGTTTAAGTATCTCATACAAGTTCACAGCTTCACTGTTCAGCTTTTTGGTGAACAATGAAAAAAAATTTTTTTAGAACAACTTGCATTATTCTTAACATAAAACTTATTAGATTTAGGTGACAGTTCAAGTGGTGAACACCTCACTTAAACCACCAAATGATAAAGAAACTTGCCAAAGGAAGCAACATCATATCCATAGAGAAAGGCTTTGAAAAAAATCTCTTAGGAAAAGGAAAGAAAGTTAAAAAAATCAACTGCTGTTTATATTTATAAGCTTGATGTGAAAAAACCCTTATGATGTTTTGTGGATGTAAATGTTACTGAGAAACCATTTATTCAAGTTGTTTAGGAACACTGTACAAGAAAAATAGCTCAGATATTCTTCCCAAAAAGAATCATTCCAGGAGAAATCAGCAAAAGTCATTCAGTTCTCCTGAACTTCAGCTATGGCACCTGCTTTGTAAGACTGATGAAAAACCCCACGTATTAGTGCTAATATTGCTGCTTACAAGGACAAGATCAGCACCACTGCCAATGCAACAGGTCAGCAGCACCCTGGCTGTACTCCATTCTGCTGCTGTGGCTGTGAGCAGGCTACAAGCAGCCCTCCAAGGGTAAAGAAGCACTGTCCCTGCATGCCGGAGAGCAGAGCCAGCTCTCTAAGGACAGCTGCCATGGACATAATATGCACATCTACAACTCTGGTCATTTTATGACTGTGGGAAAGGCCCAGCTGTACCTTAAAGAGATGCCTTGAGATCAACCCAGGCTCTGACAGTACACATTAATTCTGTGCCAAGGTTTGCTTGGTTGAATCTGAGAACTTTTAGACTGTGCAGTTCACTTTCTAAAAGCCTTTAGGAGGACAAGAATCTCCACTTTAGAGAAGGAAAAAAACCCATGCAATGGAAGTTTAGCAGCTTGACACTCTGAGCAAACATGCACAAGCTGTGCATTTGCTCCTTGTAGGAAATATAGAGAAATACAAGGCCAAGACTGAAGTCTCATGATCAAAATGTGAACCAGCACTCTAGTTAATTTTAGCTGCAGTTAATAAGTCTCGATGTGTGAAAGTTCACACTCTCAGCTCTCTCCTGTGAATTTTTTTTCTTTATCCAGTTAATGATCTGAAGCTTTCCAAAATGCCTGCTCCTCTTTAACAGATATTATATTAGACCTTTGCAGTAACTCAAAGTATTTCAGAATGTGTCAGAAGCAGCTATGAAGTGAACAGTGTCCTTCTGTGATTTCTCCTGAAGCAAACTTTGCATCTACCACTTGTGCTTAGTGTATCAATGATGTACTTTTATCAAGAGTCTTAGAACAAGGACCTTCCTCTTCAGTGGCTGAATCAGCACACCTTTGACTCCCTGTGCATTTTATACATTGCTGAACAGCCAGCACACCTGGTTAGACCTGTATTTTCCCAGCAATCTTTTGGTGATTTTGAGTTTTGATCTTCCAGTAAATGGAGATTGAACCAGTTGAGTATCTCAACATTCCCAAGCACAGTGAAATCCCTTTCTCCTTTCTTTGCATATTAGTAATTTCAACATCAGAAAAGTATTTTGTCAAGAAAATATCCGGGATACATCTCTGACAAATACAAAGAAGAGAGTTCTCTAACATTTCATGTAAGAATAGATATAAATATATAGAAGAATTAAGATTGCTTATCCATTTTGACATGAATTGTGAGCCTAGTGCAGTGACTGGAAAACTGGAGTTTCAGGTACTTACATCTGAAAAGCTTCACTGAAGAACTCCTATTCAAATACATCTTTGTTGAAGTCTCAACCCCAAGTTTGAAAGTTTGAGTATCAAGTGTCAAAGACCAGTTCTAGAGTAATTTGTGTCTCATGCAATCCCTTTCACTGCAGAAGGGTAACTGATGCCAGAAGACCAAAATGAAGATGTTGCTTCCCCTAGAGTTCCACCTACAACAACCCTCAGTGTCTTGCAAAACAGAGTTTAAGTTTCTTACTGCAAACTCTGGACAGGCAAAAGCAGCTCCTTTTCATCTACTCATCATACTAAAGTACTTTCAAAGCTAGGCTAGTACTTTCTCCATTCCTCCACTCTGGAAATACTACTGTCCATGTTAAGTAACTGCCAAAAAAAACCCCACTTTTTTTTAAACAAAAGGGAACTTAAGAGAAAAAGTGCTATGCAGTCCTGAGGTTGGTATCTCTCTGAAAACTAGCTTACAAGTCTCCTGCATTCCACAGGATTAAGAACATGCTTATGGGAAGGAGAAAAATGTACTAATATGAGTAGTAGTTAGCTCCATGTGTGTTGTAGTTTTGCATCTGCAACATTACCTACTTATTTTCATTTAAAAACATTATATTTCTTCCTTGAAAAGTGGCCGGAAAAACCTGAGATACCTTAAGGGGGAAAAAAATAAAGTATATTTTGAATTGATGAGTGCTTCCTCACATTGGTTCCTCTCTAGTGACCAATATTCTTTTTGCTGCTTTGCCTTTGAAGATTAGTGAAATCTACACCTTCCTCCCACTTGTCAAATAGATCCTAGGTAACTTCATCTGAAACCTGATGTTATACTTCAGTAGGCACAAATGTGCAGTAGGGAAAGGTAATCTCTTTTAAGTATTCTGTAAGGCATCTATGAAGAATTCCTCATAGCTTTAATTTCCTCACAGAATCACACAATTTCTAAAGATACCTAAGGCTCCAGGCTGTCAACACTGTAGTTTAATCTCTTAAATGTCACCATCAAGACTCAGAGTAAAGCAAATGAAAGCAATGTGTGCTTGCTTAATCACACAACATATCTTTCTTAAAATTCCTGACTTTAATATTCATATTTTTCTAGAGCATTAGATACACAAAGAATATACAACACCATGTTCCAGACAAGCAAATGAAATACATTTTATTAAGAATACACAGTCTTCTTCCTACAAGGTTCACTAATGATTCTTCAGGGCAAAACTGCCCAGGTTGAACTGCAGAGATCTTTTCAGTGCACACAAGTTTATCCCTTAGATGCCTAGGTTTTGGGGGGAGTTGCCCATTTCCTTCCCCTTTTCAATTTTTTAAATAACTGTCTAAGATAAAAAGCTATGACTATTTATAACATTAAAAACTGATCTCTTTCTGTCAATATATGTAATTTCCAGTAGGAAAACTATTGATTTTAAAATGCTTTCTCTTTAACACATATACAAGACAGCAATTACTTAAATTTTCTTCTTTTACAGAGATGGTAATTTGAATTTTTTTGTTAGTGGAACACAAATTTTTGTCCCTGCTGCCCAAGAAATTATGAGTTCAGTCTCCATCTTCACATATTTTATGATCCCTAGAAAGGAAGGACAATCCAGACACACATAAATATACACATATGCAGGAAGAACTTTGATTTCTAAAAGGAAGACACTTGAAGGGGGAATAGACTTGACAGTCTCCTTTAAAAATCGAGATAGGGTTTTATCAGCTGTCCCTTCAGAAATCTTAAGATTACTTAAAAGCTCTTATTTAATGGAAACAGACGACAACTTTCTGAAGCCTAAGGAAAAAAAGAAGACAGATGATGCTGAAGAGAGAAGATAAGTGTTCAGGAATTCAGGGAGTATAAAAGCCTCAGCCAGCCCATGGGAATTATTCATTCACATTTTTATTTATAGAAAGATACTATGGCATATTCATTTAGAAGAGTGGCTTCAGATAATGGGAAATTTAACCAATTACAGAGCTGTAAAATACTACCAGCAGGAGTACATGACAGAATATCTAAGATAGGCACTCCTGTAACTGAACTCTTAAGACATCCAAATAGCATGATTCAGAAACTTCTCTTCCTCTAGACTGGGAGCCATTGAAAGACATATCTAAAAGAAAATACAGTCATCCCATTATCCCTGAAAGGCTTGTACCATTCACAGAAAGGGTGCACCACAGCAGCAAAAAACTCCAGTGATGACTCTGACATGCAAGGTATACAGTGCTTTACACCAAAAGTACCTGATTTTGATTTACTGGAGTGTATTTTCCTCTCTATTGTCTTTAGTATTTGATTTTTCTGGGTTGTCTTTCCTCTGATCCCCCAGAACTATCCATCAAGGTATCATCCCTGATTCATATCTTTTCTATTAGGTTCCCTAAAAGTTCTACCTTCCTTTCTTCTCGTGATTCAAATTCTCCCTCATCCTCACAAGAAAACCTGCCTTTTTCCCCAGACATCCAGCCACGTAAAAATTGAAAAGTGATGAAATAGAGAAGGGATCCCCAGCTGAAAAGAACTGCAAGTGTTTTGCTGGAAAGAAAAAGACATATTGCTGATGACATAGTATCATCCTTGGATAAGCAATATGAATATCATAGCCATTACACTCTAATATTCATCTTACACTTGTGCCCTAAGCTTCTGTTCTAAAGCATCACCCTAAAGTTCATATATTTTCCTTTATGAACAGTGAAGGAGGTTAAATCCATGAAGAGCTGGAAGGAGAACTTTACAAACACAGGCAATGGTTACATTTTAAGGGGTTATTTTATTGTAAAAAAATTTAGCAATGCTAAAACTTTGCAGGAGGTGAAAGCAATTATTAAAGACATTTTAATGGGTACGGTGAAGGAAACCTTTCCAGGCTGGTAATAGTTTATGTCACTGTTGTCGAGCTCTTTTGGAAGATAAGCCTTTCTACTGAGGAGAACATGGAATTTCCCCTTCTTTCTTCCACACTTTGATGCAATTGTCAATAGCATCTAGAAAGCTATTTTTATTGGGAACAGGTTTTAATAACTAGCTATGTATCAAATATTTTTACAGAAAACTATTCTTACAAAAAAATGATCCTTAGATTTTACAGCTGTACAAAACAGGGGCAACCAGACACTGTGGGGAGGATCACTTCCCTCCCTTTCTTACCAGCAAGATATACAAAGATCAGATCAGCATCACAGGATAAGCTGGGTTATTCTTGACAATAGAAAACTCACGTTATTTGAGTATTATCAGATGCAACATGAGCACACTGCAAGAGACAGCAGGCAAAATTTAGACCCACTGATAGAAGCTAGGGCTTCTATAGAAGTTACAGATAGAAGTTGTGCTGCTTGGAGGTGCTGGACCTCAATTTGTACAAGCTCAGCTCCATTTCAGTGTCCATTAGTACGTATCCAGCTCTTAGTTACATTGATCAGATATTTACTCCATGTTCCCCACTCGTTCAGGGCACAGCCTTCCTTTCCCAGCACTGCCCAGGGATGACCCCAGGCAGCAGAGAAGCCAGTGAGGACAGGTGCTCTGCTGGATCTCAGGAATAAATGAAGCAGGGGCCTGAGGGTGGGAAGGCTGAAGGCAGCCTCAGCTGCAATGACCATGAGATGCTGATGTTGTCAAAGACAACAGGAAGGCCTTGTACCACAAATATGAAATGGGAAAATGTGAGCCTGCTGCTGAATGGGACAGTGACACAGGACATGGAAAAGGCTCGGGTAATGCAGTAGTAGTGCCTCCTTTGCCTCACTCTTTCTTTACTAGCAGGACAAACCTTGAGGGGCCAGAGAAGATGGTGAAAAACTCCAGCAAGGAAGAGGTACCCTTGGTGGAAGAGGATCAGCACAGGGAAGGACTCTTAAGCAAACAGGTCATACCTGAGCCCATGGCCCCTGACAGGATGCATCCATGAGTGCCAAGGGAGGTGGGGGATGTCACTGTGAGGCCACTCTCAGACTTTAAGAGATGATGGTGGCTGAGAGATGTGCCTAATGACTGGAGGAATGCAAATGTCACTCCTACCTTTAAAAGGAGCAGGCCTGAGGGAAGGTCAGCCTCACCTCAGTCCCTGGGAAGGTGAAAGAACAACTAATCCAGGAAACTATTTCCAGTCACATGATGGACAAGGTGATCAGTAGTGCTGAACATAGGCTCACCAAGGGGAACCTGCTTGACCAACCTGATATACTTCTACAATATAATGACTGGCTTGGTAAATGAGGGGAAAGGAGACGGTTCTTCACTAGGGCCTTTGGTTCCATTTCTCAAGATCCTCAGACACTCTTGATGTAGGAGCAGTGTGTGGATCTAATCAACATGTACAAAATCCTGAAAGGATAGTGTAAAGAAAATGGAGCCAGGTTCTTCTCAGCGGTGCCAATGACAGGACAAGAGGCAACAGGCAAAAACTGAAATACAGGAAGTTCCCTCTGAACATCAGGGAACAGTTTCTCACTGTGATGGTGATCAAGCACTGGCACAGGTTATCTGGAGAGGTTGTTCAGGTTTTATCCTTGGAGATACTGAAAACTGCAGCAATATCACCTTGCCCCTCCAGCCCTTTTGAGAACTCCTGTCTGACACAAGTATTTCACACTTCTCAGACATCAAACACCAGAAACTTTATGATCATGTGAAGGACCTGATGCAGAACAATGCCAGATTAGGTTTGCAGAGATATGAAATCATTCATCTTCTCTGGTGTGGGAGCTGCTTCCAGTGCTGAGCACCTGGGCATCCATCTGAAGGCCAGAAGAACTTGAGGAGAGACATCTGGCACTCCCCTGTTCTCCCTGTCTTTCACCCAAATATATTCCAAAACTTTTAGAAAAAAAACCAGCAGCATGCTGGTCCTGCCTCCACCACCACAGCACTAGAACACAGAGATTATTGCTATAATGAGATCTATTTTTCCCATCTCTTTTGTTCTCCATTGCCTCAAACCCAATCCATTGCTTCCTGGCTGTGGCAGTCATAATCAATCACTGCAGAGTCTCTAGTGTTTTACAGACTGATGCATTGGCTCTCAGAGAAAAAAGGACTACAGCTGAACAAACCCAGGCTATACATATAAAGACAAGATATTAAATTATCTATCTCTGCAAATCTCCTGAAAATTTGAATCCCTTCTTCCTGGACAACTCACGATACCATAGAACAGTGGAAAAAACAGAAAACAGGAACAGCTTCCTGTGCCTGGAAGAGTTTCCAGAGTGTCATCTCTCTCATTATGAATTTGGGAAGAGGATTCCTTGCAAAATTCTGCAAGAGGAAAAACTTCTCAGGGGCTACTCAAGGTTTCTGGAAAAAGAACTCTAGAATCCCAGAGGCTTGCTTTCCACAACTTCCTTCAGTCCATCTGAATGCATCTGGTTTCATGCCTACATTTCTGTATGTGGATAAAACACAGTTTCAAGCAAGAACACACCACATGACCACTGAAAACACAGATTAGGGTAATTCATGACTAAGACTCTATGGAGAACAGAATAATTACATGAATCACATAAAATTTTCTGATTTTCTCAATGCAGTGGCAGCTCATGTATCTAAAGATGAAGATGGTACATATTGCCTTTTAGGCTCTTCCCTGAACATGTACAAAAACATTTATACGCATTGCAGATAATTAAGCTGTTGGGCTGCTGGCTTTCCTAGGTAAGCATCCTAAACAGAAGAAAGGACTTTTAATTATTGCAACTTTTCACTTTTAAGTCTTACAGGTTGCAAATGCAATTTATATAAGTAGCCAAGAGAAGACTTTGCAATTATAAATTGTAATTTTTCATTTTAACTGGATGACAGTAGAGTGCTACTGACAACATCATAGGAGTAAAGCTAACTGTAAAATTGCAGAGAAGACTTCTATGAAAAAAAACTGAGGCAAACTGCAATGACATCTTTCCCCCACACGCTGAATATTCACATTCCTTTCTCAAGTATTTTTCTTAGTTTTCTTGACAACTGGATGCACACTGTTTACCAACAAGACTAATCGGCAGTCGGAAACACTACTGTAATTTAGTCTGCAACTTAACTGAAGCTGTAGTAGGGATATTTTCAGTAACAGCTTGGAACTTTAGGTCATTAAAATCATTAACAAGCTTGAAGATATGAATGACTCATCTAACTTAAGTGCATTCATAAAGAAACTGAGCCATGCATTCATTTGCTTATACAGCTGTTTTTGCCATTTATCAGTGCCACGCTTATAATTTAAGTAATTTAGCCACTTGAAATTTTAAAATAGCATATTGCAATGTCCCAGCATTTAAATGATCAAGAAATAACTGCAAAATTATGTTCACTGTCTAGATATACAAGTATCAAAAGAAATAAAAAGAGGAATCCAAGTCTGTAAGTGTATAAAAGTTTAAACAGAGTAATTCCAGTGACCTTTTTACTTTTGTCCTACTGACACTGTACGCACTGAGACAATACATTTGGCTTTCATGCACGTGGGCCTTACAGCTCAATAAAGGCAGAAGCAGGGTTTTACTCTGGACAAGCTCTCAGCTCATTCTGTGGATTGAAGGTGCATTAGTGGCTGGCCCACAGCAAGCTCTTGGAGTGAAACCCCAGCTCACACTGACCTGAAGGAAACAATGAATCCTGAGATCCCTTTGGGAGCCACCACAAAGCATTGCTTCAAAGGCACACTCCTCACTGGGCTACACACTAATGGAGATCCAACCTCCATGTACCAGAGGCACTCTCACTGCTACCATTTGCTTCTCTGCTGAGTACCTACTTTGTACACAGAACCTGCTTCTTCATTTCTCATAACTGCTTTCAAACATTTGCCACTAAATGTACTACAGCCTCCTCTCCAATTCACCTCTGAGAAAATCTGAAATAAATAATATATCCATTTATTTTATGCTCCTGCTAATTGTTCCTGAACAGCCAGAGTACTTCAAACCATACTTGATGATTTATGAGCTTTTAGACTTGTCCACATGAATTCTTCTATGAGATCATAAAGCTTAATTCCTTTAAATTAAGAATAAAAGAAAAAACTTTTTACCACAGCAGCAGAAAAAAATTAAACACAAAATCTAAAAGTGAAGGACTTGCAGACCAGATGTGGAAGTTTAAGATACTAATGGAAAGACAGTTTCTCTTTAAAAACCTAACAAATTGATACAGATTTTATCTCAAAAATCCCCCTGGGGAACAGTCCACTCTGTGAGGTAGCGTAGGCCATCAAATGAAGAAGAAAGATATTTTTCACCAACTCTGAGGTTTTTGTACTTGTATTTGAGAATTCCATTCATTTTTTTCTAAAAAGTAATGCCAACCTCCCTTTCTAACAGTGTTCTCTCTTGCAGCAGATCTCCCAGATACCCTTTCATTTGCAGAAATTAATTTTTTTAATAGAAATGTAATATTCCCCTAAAATATCAATTAAGTTAGGCATGTCAGACATTTTTGTCCTCTATTATCAAATAAAATAGTGTACTGAAAACAGCACCACACATTTTACTCCTTAGAGCACAGCTACCTACCAGTAACTTCCAGCATCTTTCCACCCCTCAGTGGGTTTAGAAGGGTGTAGAACTTCCCTCTACGTCATCACCTTCTCCGGACACACCAACATCACAAAACCATGAAATAACTCTCATACACGCATTTTTCAACCCAGTATTTCCGTATGATTTAAAGTTAGTCTTCCAGGCCCAACATGCCATAGATACATGTATACTCAGCTTGGAGAGGGTGGAAAAAAGACAACCTCTAGTTTTGCAGGGCCTTCATTATAGCAGAATGCAGACTTAACTACATTTAATAATGAGAAAAAGCTTGAAAATCACATTTTTAGCAGAGAAAAACCTTCAGAGACTTTTCTACTACTAAAGACTTCCTAGGAAGTCTTTACTAATAGAACAGAACAAAGCAGAGCAAATTTGGTATCATCCTTTCACGGCAATGGAATTTTGAATCCTTTGTGAAAAGCTATTTAAGAAGCATCCAAAAACATGCATCTGAGCAAACTCCTGCAATGCATCCAACAATAGACAGTTCAGACACAGCAAATGAGTAGAACATTACCGCTATTTTGCAAGTACCATTATTTCAAATATTGTGTATAAAAGAGTTAGATGATTCCATCTTAAATACAAAAAGATTCCTTGAAATGTTAAGGAAAGACAGTCAGTGAAGTGGCTTTGAAACAGCATGGAACGTATTTAAAACCTTAAATGACCTGAAATGTAGACCTAAGGACAGAATCCCTTGTGACTTTGACCAAATCTGTGTGTTCCTTGTACTCCTTTCTGCTCGGAGAAGAAAAAGCCTGCAGAACAAAAGCAGACTTCAAACAGAAGTGAACAATACTCTATAAATAGCTAAAGGCTGAACACTGTCTGGCCAGCTGGAAGGGACCTAAGGAGTTAGTGGGATCTCCCATTCTGTTAACCCTGTTCAGTCAGCCAGGCAAACCTCACTGGAGAGCAAATGTTAAGATCCAGATAAACTGTTTCATAGCTGTTTTAGAAGGTAGGTGTCTCCCCAGTGGAAAAACAATGGCATATTAAGCTGAAAAAGAAAGTAGAATTCTGCATTCCCTCCCTGCAGGAAGCACTCCTTTTCCCTCACTTGACTAAATGACTTGCCCACAGCAATTCTGCTCTTGAATGTAGGATGGCTGGTAACTTTCTCAAGAGCAGCAAGTGGCCAGCCTAGTAACTTGCTTTTTGAGCCACGAGTAACAAACAGGCCTCACAGTCCTTCTGGTTGCTGCACACATAAAAAGTAGTTTTCCTCTTAAAAGGTATTTCACATGGTGGAAAAACCCCAACTCTGTGCCCTGCCCTTCTCCTCTGAGGAAACACACAGACTAGCACTGCCTGCAGCTGGCAGCTTCCTCTGGGCAGAAGTCATGCTGGATCTCCCATTCTGCTTTAATAACAAGAAAAAAAAAAGCGCAAGCAGTTCCTCTCATCAGAGAGCTTAAAAACTATATTATGTAATAGTTTTAAGTTAATTAAACCCAAACTCAGCATTTTATAAGAAAACCCAATGATGCTTAAACTCATCAGTGAGAAGACAAATCTCTGTCTTCTAGTGGCACTGTTACAGGACTTGCGCTCTCATAGACATTTGAATGGTTGTGTTCTCTATTGTAAAAGCTTTCAAAAGAAAGACTGGCTTAGAAAACTATGCTACTTCACTTGCAAATGAAGCACTACTCATTACATATAATATCTGTGAGGCCATAGCATAAGAATGACTTTTTTTAGAAGTATGTTTATAGCCCAGTGATATGATTGGCATCTTTAAAAACCAAGGAATCTAAAGATAGTAACTGGGGCAATAGACAAAAACATGTTGGCGCACAGATGCAGTTTGAATAGTAACATTTCCAGTTCTCAATTCCTCCTACTGCATTTTTAAATTCTCAGCTGATAATTATAAAATGTGTTCAATATGATATTGGAACAGTTGAGTTTGTCAGTGACCTCTCTAGACATTTGCAATTACATTCTAATACTGTTGAACTTCTCTGATTTAAAAACCACTTAATTTTCGGGTTTCAGTTAAAGCTCCACAGATCAATGAGTAAAGACATTCAGAATAACTCCCCAGTATTTACTGAAGCTTTATGAAAAATATTGCTATAAGGGAGGAATAACTTAACATCTTGGACACCACTTCAATCAAATCTACTTTTAGTGAAACAAAGCTACTCAAATCAAACCAAGCATGGTCTGTAACTACACTTTTCAAGTATAAATATCCTCGGCACAGCTTGGTCTTAAAACCATCTTTTGTGCTCTGTAACAAAGACAAGGACCAAAGGGTGAGATTTAACTTATCAGATGCAGAAAATTCAAGTCAGCAAAACAACCTATCTCTCCAAACTACTTTTTCTCTGAGGAGAGGAGGGGACAGAATGACTGGTTCAGAAGTACAAAGTAGGAAAGCCTAATTTTACCACAAATGTTGGAGACCAAGACAAGAAGCTGAGAATTAACCTAAACAGAACACCAGAAACAAAAGTACCAAATGTCAAAAACCCAATGCCTTAGTAACCTAAAGAATGTGGTTAAGTGGGGATGGGATGCACCTCAGTTGCCTAAAGCAACCCTAATGAAGCTTTGAAGGTGGTCACTAATCAGATCCTAACCCTATCATATAAAGATTACAGCTGAAGGACTCCTGATATTCAGGACATTTGGACAATTTTCAAGAGGGCCTGAAAAAGTCACACCTTCAATACATAAATAAACTATCAACGGAGATCCAGCATTTGTTTCCATGTATTCAACCCTCTAGAACCTGGCTCTACAATTTTCTAGCTGGCAAACTGAAAGTAAGTTGTTGATTCAACGTAGCAGAGGGTAGAGTACTTGGGACTAGACATATTTGAAAAAAAAATTACCATTGGAGAAAAAATTTAATTAAAATGCCTTTAAAAGCTGTTATTAGCTCAGTACTTATTTTCTCATGTGGAAATTTTAGGTAACAAGAGAGCTTTCAAATAAAAACATTCCTATATGAAAACTTATTTTTAATATATAAGTACAAAAGCAAATTATGCTCTGCATGCCCAGAACCTCTTCCATCTTAGAGTCTTCATCAAAATCACTTCCAAACAGAAATGACATTAAAATTTTGCAGAACAGCCGGCTCATGTGAAAACAGCAAGATGTGCTGCCAACAGAAGCACTTCTCTTTAGAAGCTGATCCTGGATTTCAGTCTGGACTGTTTCACCATTACTTCTGGGAAAAAAATCTTACTGAAACTACAGTAATTCTTTAATTGCTTATGTGGACTACATCAATGAGTCTGTTTACTTGGAAACTGTTAGAAATGTAAGGAAACTCCATCACTGAAACATACTCTCCACTTGCAGTAACTGAAAACAATAGTTATGCCCAAAAAACCCCTAAAACCAAAAAACAAATGAACAAACAAAAAAACCCAACCCACCAGGCATCAACAAAAATGTCTACTTTGGAAGTTGAATGCTATCAGTAGTTTTGGGAAAAATGAAGTTGGTGAAAGTTTCAGCTCTTAACACCTGAAAGTGCCCCTCTGAATAGCCATTTAAACTCATCACAAGAGTACTGTACAGACTTGGAACATGCTGGCCAGTCCAGGTGTTGTATTACCCATATAAGGTAAGTTTTAAATGCAAGAAAAGAAGTACTTGTATCAACCTTGCAAAATATACAGTCAGAATTTGGTTATGTAAAAAAAAATTAATCACATCATCTTATTACCTGAAACATGTTTTCTTCTCCCAGATTTAGAATGCTGAATTAGACTGAACTTACAGGAAATAAATCATGGGAGACAAATTTGGGCTGTTCTCAGTGAAACAGACTCAAACAATTTGATACTTTGTAAGTGTAATAATCTATAAAATTGGAGCCATCACATCATCTGCACTGAGCTTCCTTAACTTGCTTCACCTTAAGAAAAGCATTTCCAGGGAAGCGCATTCAAACCGACAAATTCCACCTATCCCTGCAAATTCTTAAAGCAAATCAGCATTTCCCACAACTGGGAGAGGAGGTGGTTGCCTGTCAAGGATCTCTAATTTTGCAGAGTTTAGGTCTGGTTTTTTCCCTACTCAATGATTACACATTCTCTTTAAAGGCTGAGTGGGTTTCCTGCTTTGTTAAGTAGACATATTGGATCTCTCTAAAATAGAGTGAGATGCTCATTAAAATGCATTAAATGCATTCAAGTAGGAAAACTGCATTTATTTACCAAATTACATCAAGGAACAACAGTGAGCTGCTGCTCCTATCAAACGTACTTTGATTGATTTGGGATTCATTATCTCATTGCCAAAATCAATAAATGGGCTGCATTTGCTTTCTGTAGTTTTCCAGCAATCTTCTTCATTCTATACAGAGATCTTAAACCCCCCGAACAAGCTGAAAGATTCGACCTCATTCACCAATGCTTAACTGAAGTGCTGCCTCTGCAACATGAATATAGATGAAACAAGCTTTGAGGGAAGAGTCTTTAAAATGAGACATTTCCACTGAAATCCTACGGCCACTGACACAGCAGGCCCACAGCCAAAACCACAGTGCAGTTTTAGAAATGAACTGATACTCTAGTTCTGGCCAATTCTAATAACAAACTCTGGTTCTTACTGAGGGAGGCTCAATGAGAGATTTTCAAAAGGACCTCACTACTAGGCATGGGAAAACTCTAATGGCTCCAGAAATGTAAGCAGTTAGAATAAACACACATCACAGAATTCAGATTACAAGTCTGAAACAATTATGTGGGAGAAGCTCTATCAATGAGAGCAAAATGAATTTGAATTTTCTTCAGACAAATGACATTTTCCAATTACCTGCAATCACAAGCAATTGTTGACTTGAGGATTTGTTCACTCTGGAATTAAGGTTAATGTTTTCTTGAACATCCAAGCACTGACCACATACAGAAATTTTGATCCTCTTTCTCCTTTTCTAGTTAGGCATCACTTAGTGTCCCCTTAAATAAAATCTATCCTAAGGAAAGAAGGTAATGAAAGATTTAATTCTTAAAATTAATTTCACACACTGTATTTTTTTCTAGGGTGACCTTACACAGAAGCTCTTTAACAGACAGACTGCTTAAGCAAGCTATGCAAATGCAACAAATGATCCAGGAGGCAGGAAAGGATGACTTTAGATCACCAATATTTCTAAATTTAGATCTTCAGCTTTTCCATAATGTAAAAATCAAACCAACAGCATACTCACATCATCTGGAACGGAATTTTGGAAGACTGTTCAGTGTAATAACATTAGAACTTTACTAGTGAAACAATGCAATGAGTTGCTTGGGTAAGAACACAGGAACCATCATTCCTTGGCAAAATGGTTCAATTTCTACAATTACTTTGTCAGCCATATTTGAGATGTGCTGCTGGCTCTTAAGGGTACTTTCAAGAAGCCTTTGACCATATACCAGCTAGTTCCTTAATATGTTTTGAAATAGTTTGTCACTGAAATAGTTTTTGAAAAATATCCCAGATTATAACAAATGTAAGGCTGACAGCTGGGGAAGCACTGAGCTGTAAAAAATCTTAGGTCCCAAGATTCTCAGAGTAGACTAGTGTCTCAAGACAGGGAACAGTAATAAAGTTACAGTGACAGTGAATATACTTGTTCAATTGGGATAAAGGATGCCATCAACAAAATTTTGCACAGGAGTTTGCAGCAGTCTTTTCTGTCAGTAAGGGAGAAAGGGAAACTATAATTTCTGTCTTCTAGAAGAGTGGCTGTTGTAAGGAAGTGCTATTATATTAGAAAGAAAAGAAAACACTTAGGAATCAAAATATCACTGTTCCTTTTAAAATTCTAGTAAATGGGCACAGAAAAGATAGTTGAGGGATTTCTGAGGCTCTGAGCTCAATTTTCCTTGATTGTGAATTAGCAATGGATGTAGGAGAAAGGCTGCATTACCCCTCCAGTAGGAGCGATCAGTTTTCTCAAGGATTGTTTTTTCCTCCATGCTTGACAATTTCAGAAATGGCACCAATCAGAGAAATGATCAAGGTATTGTGTAAGTTTCAAGACTGAAGACTAACATTAAATGTAAGCACTAGATCTTTCTGTAAGTGCTGTGTTTCCAGTGTCAGTAACTACCGGAAAGGTGTAGAGGAGCAGCAGTGCTTACCAGAAACCTACAGCCTCATCTAAGAATGAGCTGAGCCAGAAGTGCTGGGTCTTATCAGGACTGCCTTTTTTCTTGTTTATTTTTTGTTTTTCAGAGACTGTTCTTACATTATCCCTGTTATACAGTATCTCTTTAGTAGATACAACACTGACTGACCATGAAAACATCAATTTAAAGCTTCAAACTTAAACTATAACTGGGATGACGGGCTCCTTTCTTATCAAGAAGAATTTCCTGCCTAGTAGACACTGGGTCAGCATCTGAACCAGCACTTTCTGAGTATGTTTTCAAGCATGCCATTCAAGCTCAATCCTGAATGCAATTCAACAAACTGACAAGGAAACTCAAGACGTGGAGAGGTCGAAAACAGAAAAGTTACTTAAGAAGCTGCTCAAAGACTTTATCCCAGCAAGAACACTACTATGTCTACTTAGCTTCTGAGTGAAGAAGTATTGCCAACCTTACTTACAAACTTTCCTGTATATAAAACAAAAGTTAATTACAAATGCACTTGATCTGTCTTTTTACACCATCCTTGGGGAATAGTATTTAGCAATATTCCTTAATGTGACTCCTTCTTCCCTTAGGTTTCCAGAAAGTGGTATTTCTTCTACACAATGAAACATGACAGGATGAATTCACAGTGGGGCATGCCACCACCGTGCTTTGTTGCTTCAAGCTGTGTTCTAAAACACTGATCATTTGCTTGCCTTTCCTCTTACAAACTTCATTTAGGAGAGAATTTTTCTTCTATCCATTTGAGACAAATTGAATTCTCATAATTTTCAGCCTTTTTTCTGAAGAAGTTCAATGATTAGAAATACCCACGATAAACTAAAAGGCCATGCAAGCTTTCCCTGTAGCTCCTTCTCCAATAAACCCAACACACAGCAGCATTATTACCCCAACCAAAATCTCTCCATTAATGTTTGTATGTCACACCCTGTGGCAGTTTTTGCAGTTTCTCTCATACCTTCCTTGTGTACTAGAACAAAGCTCAGAAGAGTTAAAATAATGCAAGTCAGTTGCTTTAGACCTACTACTTTTATTATGCTTGTTAAGGAAAAAGTGTTAGAGCCTAAAGTCCTGTGGTTGGGAACAGAGTTTGGTTATAGAGCAGAAAGGAACTACAACACACATCTGAGTCATGTTTGTACTTTCGGCACCCTTTGGTACAGGATGATGACCCCTGCAATTCTAAATTAAAATCTTATATTGCTTGCTCTAAATTCTTAAGCTTAAAAACTATTAACAGGCTTCAAATTGAGAACCATTCTTTAACATAAGCACTTAGTTTATTAAGTTCTAGTTTACTAGCAAATTGGTTGATAGTCATCATCCAACAGTCAATGCAGGGACACTAAAATGTATTTTGAAGAAGAAACTAGCAAGTTTAAATTTCTAAGTAGAAAAGCATCCCAACAACCTCATTCTTATGAATGACCGATATAAAAGTATCTCAAAAATGCAGGATGAAAAAAGCATAGCTTTCCAAAACCATGCTTTATTTTACTTAAAGTGACACTGCAGAGGATATGGTTCTAGATCTGATACAGGACTGAGAAAACTTTAAAAGAAGTGCAGTTCGGCTGCCTTGAGCTCCTTCTGAACAGGTGGAGCATGTGTCAGAAAGACATTTACTAAGACCACTTCCTTAAATAAATCCCAAAACATTGCAGAGATAAGCATGACAATTACACAGACTCACAAGAGAAAGTTGCCTACATCCATAGGTTAACAGCAGATTGCAAATGGCAGATTGTAAAAAAGCATGCTGAATAGTGCTCAAACACAATGAGACATCATTAACACATCTTCTTATATTTGAAATATTCATACCTGGGTACACTGCCTGTTGAACTTCTTTCACTTGATGATGATGATGATGATCCAGGTCTCTGATCTGTCTTCCTCCCTAGAGTTTCTGCTGCAGTAGTCTGAGGTTTTTCATCTTCCTCTTCCGGCTTTTTTTTTTCAGTATCACTTTCATCACTGCCTTCTCCTAAGATGTCATCCACCTGCCAAACAGTGGAGGAGTCAGTTTATCTTCCAGCAGACTACTCTGTAATAATCTTCCATAATTGTTGGATCACTCTTCAGTAATCATTAAGAATATGCTTCAAGTTTCCTTGACCTTCTCCATCAAAATTTAAATAAAACCCCAATGTCTTCAATGCGGTTTCTGTAACAACTCTAGCAACATTCTTTTGAAATATTTATTCTATGCTTAGCTTAAGATAGATACACATATACTCACATACATGGCAGCCACACAAGAAACCATTATAAAAAGAGTGCTGGATAGGTGATTTATAGAAGGATAGATGATTTATACTATTGTAACATACTGATGCATACTTTCTACTACATGCATTTTATATCATTATAACATACAGAATCACTTGGGCAAGGCATATTAAAATCTCTAGGAAGAATTCTTCTATTTAGAGGTATTCCTTGATACATATATAAATGTATTCTAAATAATACAGTATGAATGAAACAGAATGTAGAAACCCCATTTTATCCCATTTTATTGCCTGATTGTGCTAATTAATAAGGACAAATCTATCAAAGGGCTTACATATTTTGTTAAATAACTGTTTGGCCTTTACTTCAGAAAAGTTAGCATAGGATTTCTAAATAAATTATTATGCTAAATAGTTAGCATAATCCTCTAAATACATATGAATTTGCTGTGACAGGTTTGGTACTGCTGAAACCATCATTAAAAGCAAATCATACTCATGAGCCACCCCAATGAGCTTCAAAAGGTTATATTCTTTTTGAGTTAGCATTCAACCTTCAGAAAGAGATGAATACATGAGAAACCATAGGGGAAGATCCTACAGTCTCAATTTTTGTGAATGGCAGAAGACATAGAAATAAGCCACATGTGACCATTTCCCTACTGATATTTAAGAATTTTTCCTAGAAGAAGCTTATTTCAACATAAATTAAAATATGCTTCACTACTACTCTCTGTTCTCCCTAATCCACACCTGCTTTATCAAGAAAAAAAATATCTGCATGTGAAAATGGGCTAAAAGATTTTATGCTGTTTATCTGTTGCTTTTACATGAATAATCCCAAAAGCTAAAAGAAAGATGTACAAAAGTCACTTCTATCTGGTCATTCATAAATGGATCTTTAATTTCTTTGTTTAGCTCCTTAAAAGGAACTGCAAACCAGTGTAGCACATCTAAATCCAGAAGGCAGTTTCAGGTAGAAACTGTAGGAATTACTGTGTCAAATCAAATTAGATTAGTCCAAAAATGTTTTTCCTATGAGCAGAAGTTGTCATAGGCATGGCAAATAAGAATCATGGAACGCAATTAAGGGTCAGGGAGACTGAAAACACTGCTAGAGATAAGACAACAGTGAACCAAGTAGAAAAATGTGAAGTACACAGGATGGGGATTTTTCTGTATGTACAGAACGCAGTGAAAGTGTCAAGGGTTTTCAGTGCTACAGTTTGGGATGGCAGGAAGACCCTGCCTGTATAGCTTTGGTAGAAGACACTCCAGGTAGCTGGACATGGCCAGCGAGTGACAGCCAAATGGCAGCAAAGATCCACAGCTCTAACAACTCCTTTCCTACAAGTCTTTAACACTTAAAATTACATTCCTTCATTCCAAAAACGTTACTTTTCCAGAAAGTTTTATGCTTAAAACTATGTTCTCACTACAAAATATGTTAAGGTTTTCAAAGGACAAAGTTAGGCTGATAGACATTCAGATGCCTTTCTCAAACTGAAGTGTGATAGCCTTTTAAAACGTACTTTGTGTGAACAGTTTTGACAGACTAGCAGTCTAGTTATTGCCATGTCTGTTTTTCTTTCATCCTGTTCAATGGTAATGTTGTTTGAAGTCTGAAATGCCATTTAATATTCAAATTACTAGAATTAGTTGTATACATATGCATGCCATTTCTCTGAAAGGCCATATAAAATGCATGTATACATCACAGAAATATACCAAATTTTGAAAAATATTGCATATGAAAACAATGTGGGATGGTCCCTACAAATCTCTTAAACTAGAAAGGCACCCAAAACATGGATTCCTGCTTAATTATTGGCTAAATTGCAAATGTTTTGAAAAGTGTAAGTACTACATCTTCCACAATTCTCAAAAGAAATGGAAAATAAACCCTATTTTCATTGAGGCAGTGAGATTTCAGCCCTCAGCACTTGAACAAGTTAATAGGCAAAAAAAGTGCATTTTCATATATACACCAACTACCTATCTATAGCTATCACTAATTTTGCATAAGTGAGAAAGTTCAGAGTAGCTCAGAGTTTTAATCGGATTCAGACCATGACAGATACAGATGTGGCAAATATCAACCATAGCTTCACATTATGTGAATAATTTTATACAATTAATATAAATGGAACACATAACACTTCAGAAGAAAATGCCAGCTAATACAAAAAAAAAATCTTACTGATAAGATACAGTGAAGGGATGCTTACTGCTTCAACACCCATAGCAGCTACCTTTGAAATATACTTTTATAACCCAGCAACAATGATTAACATTGAAAAATGATTCATAACTTGAAAATGACGAAATTGTTCAATTCAGCAAGAGAATCAAAAGCCTGACAACTCTTTTAAACACCCAATTATAAAAGCTACTAGAAGTCCTCATCTGACAAAGCTATTTCTCATTTAGGAGGAGCAGAGCATACACTCATGCAAAGCATAAAGACCAAAGAGCAATGAGATTTTTAGTCTCATTCTCTGATTAAGAGCTGAAAAGTACCTAAAGCGTTGCTAAAGGAAAGTCAGAGCTTTCTGTAGTATTAACAAACCAGATCAGCTGAAAGTGTTTTCACTCCAGAACTTTAATTTACACATTCAAAATGAATCAAGATTCCAAGAAACACCAAAAAAGGAACTGCTATGAGCAACTTCAGTTTTTGATAAAGTTAAGTTACAGGCAACGTTTTGATACAGATTTACAGATATGACAGAGAGCTATCCTGACACCTTATATTTTTTGGAAGTAGAAACCACATACGCAGTAGTGCAAACTATAGATTTAAAAACAAAAAGGAGCTGTGAATAAACTTTAACTCTTGTTTTTTAACTAGCAAGTACTTTAGAATTCAAGTTTTAAATAAAACTGAGAAGCTACCTCAGCCAACAGGACAACACTTGCAACTGCTCAAAAGATCTCTCTTAAAAGTGGTACAATGGTCTGAAACATCTCTTTACAGGAATTAGAGAAAAAACAAATCTATAAAAACAATAGGTTTGATAAACAGCTGGAAATTTTGTACTGTACAGAAGATACACACTTTTCTGCCCCCTCCAGTCTTTCTGAAAATACTTTTGCTCCAAGTGATTGTGTAAGTTAAGGGAAAATGAGAAAAAACCACCAAGTATTTACAAGGAGTTCTTTAGGTCTGTTTCTACTGCCACAAAAATGACTGTTCATTGTTAGCAATGCAAGCAATTGGTATAGACAGTAAGTACAGCTAAAACCCCACTCAGTCTCAGCACAAAACCTGAGCATTTATTTGAGATTGTGTTGAATGCATTTTTTCTCAGGAAAACCTGGCAAAAACTAATATAGTCCGTCACCTGAAGGTGTCAAAAAGTTTCAATATGTACCTTATATTCCCCCCATGATATATAAAGTCAAAATATAACTCTAAAAGGATCCTATAACCCCTGGCTCCCCTTCCAACATTCCCTTCTACTTTGTCTCAAACTATTGCTTTTTAGTACATTACAGAAATCAGCTGACTATTTCAGAAACTTCAGAAGAGCAGCAAAACAAGAAGACAAAGATAAGGTAGGAAAGGGGACACTGAAAATTACAAACTAAGCAGCCCTTCCTTCTGAGCATGTGAAATTAACAGTGAATGGTGGTATTAGACTGTAAACCAAACTAGACAGAGTGGTGGCTCTAACTTTCTGGAGCTGCACACTGAACCTTCTAATCTTCCAGGGCAGAAGTGTGAAAAAACTGCTCTGCCTGTGGCAAAATAAATGTAAACAATACTGTAAAAGTTTATTAACTCCACACTACAAAGTAGTTTGCAGGAATTAATACAGCACTGCTAACTCTAAAGCAGGTGCACTTATATTTCCATAACCCAGCTTGCACAATCACTTGACAAATCATTCTTGTGGCACAATCACAAATGATTGTCCTCTCTTTCCTCAAGCTGCTTGAAGTGTACACCAGGCATCTGGAAAAGCAAGGAAGGGTTTTATCAAGACAGGGACAGAAGAAATGATACTTGTGCAACTGACTTGGAAAGTTTAACTGCTTGACACAAAAGAAGTGCAGTTTTGCAAAGAAGAGCGAGAGGCCATGACAGGACTGACAAAGCACCTGCACGAGCATGAGGCAGAAAGTGAAGGGCTGGGTCACTTAACTTTCACAGGCAGTCGTCCTAATTTCAAATCCTACTGGGTTCCGTGCTAAACAGCATAATACAGATGTTACCCTTATGTCAAACTTAAGCAAGATCAGGTGCTAATTATGCAACTCTATATGTCAGAGTAAAGTTTCTGTGATAGCTGCCTATTTGAATACTATCTTCTACTGAATACAGTATTAATCTAGTTTTTACACATATGGGTTATATTGTACCCTTGATTAACAGGGCTGAGTTCAACAATATATCTAGAAAATATTCTTAATTTCTAGTGAAGCCAAACAGCAAAAAAGCAAAATCAAAGTGTAAAGAAAGTGAAGTAGTATTTAAAGACAGAGTTCCATTGAAATCCAAACCAAAACAAACCTTTCTCAGAATAAGAAGAAATACCTTAAGTCAAATGAATTTGTATTAATGACCACAGATAAGCAGATATTCACTCTCTGAATAAATTCAACATAGAATCTGGTTTTAATGGTGTAAAATGGTTTTATGACAAGCTTTCAGAATATCCAAATTGTTTCAAAATAAGAGAATGTGTTTTCCTTTGTAATTTTTATTATTTACTGTATTTATATTCATAAACACTTTCTGTCTCTCTCTACCTTTCAAAAAAAAAATACACCCTCAATGATATTTATCAGCAGTTTCTTCATTAGCAATTAAAGAAACATTACAACATTTTACTGTCTTTTTGTAATAGGAAAGTATTAGTGAAATAAAGACATTACTGTTCCTCAGCAGCTGAAGTCCCAGAATAAGAGATCTTTATGCTCAAGAAGTATTATTTAAAATACATTTTGCTTTTCTAAATACTTTATGGCATGTTTTTGAGTGGGAGGTGATTGCCCTTTTCCTCTGTGAAAAGGGGCATTAACCATGGGTAGCTATTTTTAGTTTAGGCAGTAAACAGATTTCTGAGTTATATTCAAAGTCAGGCCTTTAGAATGAGAGCAAAACCAAACCTGTAATGTGTGCTTCCTGGCACTTGTGGCCTGGAATGATTTGCACTCACTGTTATCAAACTGCACATAGATATATTAGCAGCTCCTGGTAATAACCATGAGGTTATTAGCCAGTTTTAGGATGAAAAGCAATTACGTGAGAAGAAAAGAGCCTTGGCTCGATGCTGAGCATAGCTGCTATGCTCAAATATGAAAACCAGCAATTTAAAAACACCACATGGAAGGAATTTACAAGGAACCCCCACTGCAATCCCTGGAGGCTGCACTGGGACCCTGCTGGGAAATGAACAGCAGCAGTGCAGCCCCAACAGCCGGAGTTCCCAATGCTGCTGACAGCACTGGCTGCAATGCCAGCACAGGTTTTAATTACAGCCCTGGGCAATACACTGTGCTCCTAAAAGGCAGATCTGAAGAGGAAAAACCAAAACCCACTGCCTCTGGTAATCTGACCACTTAACCTCCACAAATGAAAAGGTAACTGCAACTACACCTGCACAATTCACTATACCTGGGTTTTACTACTGCTGTTAATACTTTGACTAGAATGAAATAAAACGTCACTTAGAGATTGCATGCCAGTATTATTATTAAAAAGCAACACTAATAATGATCCCTTATCCTTCCACATGATTGAATGAGATGGATTCTTCAAAGCATGCCATTTAAAACTTTGAATTTCCCACCTGGAGAGCAATGTCTAGACTTGAGTGGAAACTTTGTCAACATTCTTAAGATGCCTAGAACAAATACCTGAAACTGCTAAAAGAAACACAAGGTGCAATCCTTCCTTGGTAATTAGGGTGCCTCAAGTGTTGACTTAAGGATTCTAAAGTCCTTCTAAAACATAAATTTTATTATGGAACAAGTGGGAATGACTTTCAGGTGAAAGAGGGGAGATTCAGATTAGATATCAGGAGGAATTCTTCCCTGTGAGGATGGTAAATCACTGGAACAGCCCAGAGAAGCCGTGGATACCACATTCCTGGAAATATTCAAGGCCAGGTTGGATGAGGCTCAGTGCATCTAGTGGAAGGTGTCCCTGGCCATGGCAGGGAAGTTGGAACAAGATGGTCTAAGTCCCATGGCAGGGGGGCTGGAATGAGATGACTTAAGTCCCTTCCAATCTAAACCATTATATGATTCTCTGATTATTAGTATAATGAAAATTGCTTTCTTCCATTAAATTAGTAACACTTCACTGATGTTGGAAAGAGGAAAAAACCCATTCCTAACTACTACTTTATGAAATTTAAATTAAATTCACATGGACTAAAAGTTACCAATTGTAATATTCACAACAAGTTTTTAATTCAAAGTCTCTAAAGAGAAAATGTCTCAAGGGAGATAATACAATGATGTCTCCAAAGTCTTTCTGAGTCAGAGACATCACTGGAGCCTGGAAGCTATGGCTTTATCTGATTATAAAGCCATCCATAACTCAATCTTCCTTTCCTTTATTCGGTTTTCAAAAGAAATCCTCAGCCAAAAGATTGTTAAATAGCAATAGGCCTGTAAATCTACACTGTAATTTTTTTCAAACAGGGAAGTCAAAGATAAAAAAAATTTACCACAATACCTGTGGCCAGAATACAGTTGTTCATCTATCCAGGAGGAAAGACTCAATGGGAACCACTTGAAAAAAAGAACAGCATTTCCACTCCACTCTCCCTGCCCAGCAGCTTATGGCTGGGATGGACAGGAGAGACAGCCTGAGGCCACTGGAGGCAGCAAGTGTGGAGCCCTCTGTTCCTTTGCTTGCAGCATCTCTAAAACAGTGACACCCTAGCATACATAAGAGCTCCATGGCTGCTAAATGCACTGATTCTTCAATTTAGACTGCTGAAAATATCCATGTCAAAATTCCAGAAAAGGCTCCAACAACATAAGTTAAAGGCCAGTGAGTAAGAGCATGATCTACAGCTACCCTTCAGAGAAGGAATGTGCTTTTAGTCTCTTACTGACCATTATTTATGAAAAGTTCTGGCCTTAGGTAAGGCAAAAAAGCAAGTAGTTGGAAGAGGTTTGTCCTGGGGTTCTTTGCAGGGAAGCAATCCTCTGCTGACATGGAGAACAGAATGCTGCCTCCTCAGCAGCAAACGACTTTTCAGGTCACTCATAGCTATAAGCAACTGTGGGCTGCACCATGACCCTACTGCACAGAAAAGAATCCACTTAGTTTGATATCACAAATTCTTTTCCAAATATGGAAATATCTAATATTTTTTAGCTTAGCATTGATCTTAAATTTTTTCTTCTGTATATGAAAACTTTTCATTTCCCTTTTGCCCCTCAATGAACTGAAAAGCTTTTTTTATTTTTATTCCTACCACCTGAATGTTTAGGTACAGTTAACTGAGAATATTACCATCTGCATCTTCAAAAAAGCTAGCAAGTACTCCAGCATGCTTTTCAGAGGTGATATTATGGCGTAATACATGTGAACCATTAAACTCTGCTACAATTTCCTACATTCTGTATTAAAAGATTTGGGCTGAATTGAAGTAAATTTGAAACAAAAAATTTTCTTATACAAAGATGTCAGAGGAAGGACAAGCTGTCTGAATTAGGTTAAATTGTCCCTCAGTACATAAAATGTAAGGGAGAATGTGTGATGTAACTCAGTCCCATTTCTTCTGAGTAACCTCAAACGAACTTGTCTTTCACACTATGTCTCATCTGTTTTCTTTTCTTTAGTATTAGAGTGCTTTTTCTCCTTTCAAATTTCTGACTCGATTTTTAGAGTCACATAATGCATTTATGCAAGTGGTGTCCAATACCCCTTTGTCTCAAACACTTCAAATGCAGATTTCACTGTTCTGTACCACAATTACCACTGGCTCACTGGAGCAGGTGATGAATCAGAAATATCAGAAATGACTAGTGTTGTTCATGATTAAAAAAAAGAAGCACTTTTCCTCTATTTCAACCTCCCTACACTGAGAACTACCTTTGTATTATTGTGATTTTGATAAAGGCATGCTTCAGGTTAGAATATCAAATCTGGCAGTGTTATTATATCTAGTTTGGTAGACTGAGAAACAATTGCTCTAATAGTTTAAGGAATATTACCAAACCTTAAAAAAAAGCTTTTATGATATTTCTTTCACATATAATTCTTTTAGAGATTGACTTGCACGTCCTGGATGACTACATTTAAATTAAAATGCATCCTGCTGAAACCAAAGCTGGTCAGAAAAAAGCTATGTATTTATATACTCAGTCATGAGCTGCATGCTCTTCGGTATCAGTTCCCCAACTGAAAAATCACAGGATTTGACCAGTAAACATGCTTAATAATTGCAAGCTTAAAGGAAATGGAAACCACCTGAGTGCTCAGCATTTCCACTATGCAAAGTGGAAATTTTACTTTTTTACTTTTCCTATTCCAATTAGCCCATCCTTTATGTGAAAAACACCTTATGGGACATCTGAGAGTTTGTTAGTCTCTAGACACCTAGAATCACAGAATCATTTCAGCGGGAAGGGACTTCTGATGGTGACAATGTCCAGCTCTCTGCTTCAAGTCAGACCAGTTCTAAAAAGTTATTCAAGGCTTTGTTCAGGAGTGTTTTAAATATCTTCAGATATGGAGATCTAGGACAACTCCTGGAAACCTCTTCCCAAGTTTGATCACCCTTGAGGTGAGAAGGTTTTTCATTACATAGAGTCAAAGAAATCCTTGTAATTAGTGTCTGCTGCCTCCTGCCTCATCACTGTGCATCTTTAGGAATTGTCCACCTTTGTCTTTTTTAAACTCTTATGCTGTTGTTGACAGCTGCTGAACTCTCACCACCACCATTAAATGAGTTGCTATGAGTTTGAAAGGGTACATATTTTTTTAAGAACATCCACTAGTTTGAATCTTGGAGGGCTCTAGGCAAGAGTTTTAACACAGCATGGCTTTTTCTACTAGGACAGACAATTAACCATTAAACTTCAAGCATTCATTTCTCATCTCTGAAGGGTTGATACTTTAATAATAATGGAAATAAAACCATCAAGACTATGAATTACAAGAAAAAAACAGGATGAAGTTGCATGCTGGAGTTCAGTTTTATTTTTATAAATTCAAAACTCATAATTTGCTTTTTCTCAGAGAGCCAGAATAAGAACATTGAAATTACAGGACAAAAACTGAGCGTCAAAAAGGAAAATTAATTTAGATTTATCCTAAGTTTCTTCCGCTCCCCTGTGTAACACTACCAATCATCAAGCAGAAATACAAGTAAGTACACCTTCAACAAACAGATGATACATTTAAATTTAACCACAGCGTTTCCTGGTATTGCAATAGGAGCAGAAGTAAGAAGGCAGAAGGACTGACACTTCAAGTGTCCTGCTGTAGAGAGATGCAACAAAACTATTTCATTGCTCATTGTGACATCTCAGAGACAGGAGCAGTTTAGTTACCTTCAACTACTTTTTTAAGCTGATTTACTGCTCAGCTACCCCACCTCCCTGTCCCTCTTTATTTTATGTGTGCACGAACACCCAAGCCATTAACAGTACACCACAGCAGGAATAAGCTGCTGCAAAGAGATGCTGGATAAGCATCTCTATTAAATGTGTAGCCACAACTTGAGTAGGGGAAGAGTGCAACAGACCAATGGCTTGGAGAAGTTATGTTAAAAGTATTACCATGAGCTCTTCTGTGACCAATACAGAATTTCAGTGATGAACTGAACCATGCGCTACTACTGCAGCCTATTGGTGCTATCAGCAAATTCTCTTCTGAAGAGTAAAAGTTGTGCCAATTGCAAGTTTCATTTGGGCCATCTTTCAAGTTCACCTGTACCTGCAAGTCTTAAAAAAAACAAAACCAAAACAACCAGCAACACAACAGAAACTCAAGCTGCATGCTCAAGTTCAAGTGCCACATATTACTAAGTGTCCTGATTTCACTTTAAGCAAACCTTCACCTTAAAGAAATGAGGCAGTGAGTCCCCAGTTTGTTGCACTCAAATTCTGTTACAGTCTTTTTGTAGAAATAAGTACTATGTAAATATCCAGAGACTGGAATACCTAGAGAGTCTGCTTGCTGATGCTATACAAACAGAATAGTCATGTACATAAACTCCTAGAGGGAAAGAAAAGGAAGGAGAAAATTCTTACACAAATTCATCTTTGGTGTTCTTTAATTCACAGAAACTTGATATCAAGAGTGCAAAATGAACAAGGACTAACATCACTGCAGTCTTTCTCCAGCCAACAAAAAAAGGCCTGGTAAAGACTAGAAGTATCCACAGCTGTTCCCTTTTCGTTTAACACAGGTGGACATTTCAGGGATTTCAGGTTGCTGCACACATGTGTCACTACAGCTCTTATCTTGCAAAACTTTACAGCAACAGGTTAAAAACTTGTAACAGCCTACAGCTGTACTGCTCACCCTAGTTTTAAAACAAAACTGTATCACACTTCTTGTTCTCAAAGCTACACTTCCTTTAAAGTAGAATGTATATTTTGCACACAAAAAAGAACTCTAAGAACTAAAGGACTCTAAGAACTGTCAGTCTGGCTATTAACTGAAGCACAGTTTTGCCAGAAGTTGTCATAACCTTCTTCTTATTCCTACAGATTTAGCAAGAGACATGCACAATCTAAATTTCCTTAAAGGAATCCAATTTGCTAATGAAAGAACACTTGCACAAGTTGTTTAAATACTGTCACAAAATACCACTGACATATTAAGTTAGAAACCCTAACATTCTATTAAAAATGACACATGGCAATTTGAGAGGGCACAGAGCCTAGGCTCTGAATGATCTTTTCTGACACTGCACTGTCAAGGGGAGACATCAGTAGGAAGCTGCTAATGAAGTGCTGAGGGGTGCATAACATCAGTATGTTAGGATCAAGGAATTATACAATTTCTGAGCTCCTAATCTGGTTTTATACTGTTTAGGTTATATGAAGAAATAGAAATTTGGGTAAAAATCATTTAGCATAAAAAATACTTTGCCTATTTGTACTGCTTCTAACAAGTCCCTCAGAGCAAGCCTTTTTTGGACATAAGCCTCATTTTACAACTATTTTTTGAACATCAAAATATTGTCAAGTGACCTCTCGCCAGTATCTGCTCTCATGTAGTCTCACTTTAAAACACAAAAGAAAAGAATCTATGGATGCTGAACACATCTACTGCAGCGTTCCCTTCCATGAGCATTTTGTAGAGGATAGCATACTACTGGCCCAACCCTAAGAAGCCATGGGATTCCTAGGCAGCTAGCCAGGATGAAGTGTCACCTACTGCTAAAACTCACTTGCAGTCTGCTGGCAAGTTTCTTCCTGACAAAGAGAGGCAGCTCTGAAGAGGTATGAACAGGCTTTCTTCATTGATGCAGCCTGATGACTGCCCAAATGGTTTTTAAAAGAGAACTGTCCTATTCTCTACATAGACTCACTATTTTATCTAGAAATACCTGCTGAACTAGTGGATGGAGTTTAAAATAGTATTTCTTTTCCTGATAGCAGATGTGATCCAGGTTTCTGCAGCCTGCATTTCTAAAGAAGAAAATCTCAGCTTTTATGAAAAAAAGTACTAGGACTCTAATCTACATATTCTCTTTCAAGTCATCCCCAAAGGCATTAGTTAGTAGTGTAGCCAACCTGCAAGTATACTTATCACATTATCCTTGAAAACTGCTGAGAAGCATTTAGGGCTTAACCCATCTGGTTTCCATTAAAATCAGAAAACCAAGAGTGGGAGGAAACTTGATTTGAACTAATTTCCAAATATTTCAACCTGAATTACAGATTATTTAAACGACCTTTGAGGCTTTAATGTGCTTCAGCTCAGAGGCAAACACCAAACTTCTGAAATGCTGCAACCAAAAATGCAGTTTCTTATTGCACAGTCATGATCAGAAAATGCTGGAGAATAACAGCCACAATTATGGACTTTACTCCAGAAGATATAAAAACCCAAGTAATCCTCACCCTGAAAAGAAGATACATAAAAGCATAAAAAGCATTGCTGATACAACATGCACACCATCCTCCCATTTTTTACATTCCAACTTTCAAAGCTTTCTCTCAATGAGTCCTGGTTATCACATGCTTTAACAAGACTCTCTCTTAGCACAATGCTGTGTTTCACCATCCCAAAGCTAACTGAAAGCATAAAATCTTTTGCTTAGAGAGACTGAATATTCATCACTACATACATATGTCAGAGAAAAATAAGGGTTTTTTTCCTTTTCAGAGGTTGAACTCCTTTACTTCTTATTCAGCAGGATATAAAGTTATTCAGAAACCACAGTCTAAATGAAATTGAAAACGTTATGGTAAGAACAAAAGACAGGCAAAAAACTGCTTTCATTTACCTGCATGCACAAGCTTTCTGCAGTTATCACAGCTGCAAAGGAACTCAAACTATGGCTGTGTAGAGCAACTGGGATACAGTAGGGCTTACTAGCTCAAAAACACTCCTATAAAAACACAGAAAAGCTGTGTTCAGTATAGATTTATTCACTCATACTATGAACAAACCCACCCCTAAGATGGGTAAGCCATCTTGGATCTGCCTTGACTTGCTAATTTTAACTTAGCATAGCCAGACATCAGCTGGCTTCATGAAGCATTATTCATTTGTCAGTAAACTTCCCTCCTCAATAAGCCTGATTAGCTTGGTTTTATTATAACAAGAGCCAAGACATATATCAGTGTGCTCAGCTAACAAAACCACCTCACATAATCTTTAGAAGAAACTATTTCTGCTTTTATGAGAAATTTAAGGATGACAGTGAAGAGAGAGTAGTTTTGAAACAGTTTCTACTGAACTGGGCAGTGGGACTGCTTGACTCTACAGACAAGCAGGCAGCTTTTATGTGAAGCAGTGCTGAAATATGAGCACTGTGTATGTGGAAGCATCCTGTGTAGCTAGCCTACTCAATAGCCAGAATTAGGCATGGAGTTAGTTAAGGAAAAAGAAAAGAAGCAATGCATAATAGAGTGAAAGAGAAGCCCAGCAGCTGAAGAGTGGTCTGTTTCTACAACAAGCTCAATATTAATGTGATTGAATACCATGCAGGTTCTGATGTGATCTCTGTGTCATGGTATGACAGCTATATCCAGTCCTCAATACCTCTGTGATGAAGCAAGTTTGATGCTGGAGCATTGAAATATCTAGGATAGGCAGCTGTCTGTGTTAATCTCAGAGAAAGCAGTATCATCATATTTGCTACAAGGAGTGACAGGGAATATTGTCCAGAGATGACTGTGAGCTCTGGCAATTAGAAAGTGCAAGCTCAGATACAAACCCTGTAACAATACAGAGTACAATGATGTTCTCACAAGATCTAAAATTAATGCCACTACTGTAGAGATGAAAAAGTTACTGTAGCACAGCCATTGGGGGGAATTATTCATTTTGTGACTCATTGCAGCAGAGAATCTTATACATCAGTAGGGGGGCTCTAGTTCTGCAGCTTTTCCTAACCTCTGTTAAAGCTGTACATGGAATGGAAAGAGTGGTGCTGACACAGGAGCTGGAACATTTGGAGCTGAAGGACTATGACACAGAGGCAGAGTTGAGTGGCTGTATTCAGTGTGCCTGAAGCTGGCACCTGACAAGAACGCAGACTACCAAAGCAGAGATGTTTTCCCTTGAAAATGTCTCTGAAGTGAGCAATTGCAATTATGCATAAGTAAATTTAACAATGAATCAGCTTATGATAACTGATCAAGATCAGCTGATTAAAAAATAATGGTACAAACTAAACTGTCCTTCAGTGCTGTATGTAGAAATAACCTGGCCTTTGTGTCACCAAAAAGGACTTGCATTTTTATTGTCCCAGAATTCCAACCACAAAATAAGTCTCTCGCAGACTAGCATTACGCAAATGTTTGCAAAGATTCTTCACAGCACTTAACATACATTATGTTATGCTGCATATCTATATTTCTTTGTATGTTGAAATACAAGTTTCAGAAGATTCTGAAAAAACAAAAGACATAGTTATGGAAAAACACTTCAGACTCAGACTGGGACTTGAGCAGACACCTTTAAATATCACTCATGGAGAGTAACAGCTCAAATTTAAATGTAAAAACATGTTAGACTCCTGATGAGTCTCAATCAGACCCTGTATGCAGCTGCTCACAATTATATTAGGGATCAGCTTGCAAATTGTTTAATATGGCTCAGGCAACTCATTTCTAACTGTGGCCAATTAGTGTTGACAGCCTAGCTGCATTTCATTTAGCATATGGAAGTAGATGTATATGTTAAAATAAGGTTACTGAACTCTGTTTAAAGAGGTTTTGCCCCATTTTTGGTGAGTAAACAAACAGCTGAAAAAGGCTTTCAGCTTCTCTTTACTAAAGCCAGGCAGATAAGGATGCAGAGACAATAGTACTACCAGAGTCCTCCAAAAAACCTCCACAAACTGCACGGCAAAGCCTTCTTCCCTATAGAATAACCAAAACCTTGTATATATTCCAGAGGTGAAAGCTTTATAGAACTACTTTCCATTTCATATGGAGTAACATTAAAATAACACACTTGCTATAAAATCTGACGTAGTTTACAAGCCACAAATTGTTCATATCTGCAGTATCAGAGCTCAAGATTTATCCTTATTTGCATAATAATTTTCACTCTATGCTTAGCAGAATGATAGCAACATGGAAAAAGAAGCTACTCTTCTATAAACCCAAGTTTACCAAGCAACAATTTTGTGAAGACCTTTGGGAGAATGGCAGAGGATCTGAATCAACTGTTGATTGAATCAGGAAAGCATGAAGACTTCATAAGATGGCAGAAGCATCTTTGCTGACAAGTAAATCAGACCAGTGTTTGACTAACTAAGTTTTGCCTGGATTTCCCTGTTTTAGTACTGACAATCCATCAATCTGAGTTTTATCAGATTCCTCAAAAAAAAGTTAGTGTTGTAGTAAGCATGGCTGCTTCTTTAGTTGATGTCCACTTGGTGCAGCCCACTACTAACAACTATTGTAGCACAAATATTTGCACTTGTCTTACAACTAAAGTACCTGCTAAAATGTAAGAGAAGTCTCAATAAAAAAAGAAGGAATGGCCTCAGGCTGTGTCAGGGGAGGTTTAGACTGGATATCAGAAAAAGTTTCTTCACCCAGAAGGTGGTTGGGCACTGGCACAGGCTGCCCAGGGCAATGGTCACAGCACCGAGGCTGACAGAGTTCAAGGAGCATTTGGACAAAGCTCTTGGGCACAGGATGTGACTCTGTGATGGTGCTGTGCAGGACCAGGAGCTGGACTCAATAATCCTTGTGGGTCCTTCCCACTCAGCATATTCTGTGATTCTGTGAAATGTCTTATTTTATTCTAAACAGCCTGACCAGCCAAGAACTTGATTTATCATGTTCATTTTGCTCAAAAGCCTTATATTATATTTTAATGAACAACTTGTCATGACTGCCATCGAACAAATTTGTTTGATTGTTGCCATCCAACTAATTCTTACATATATAGGTAGTCTCCATTTTTATCTACAAATTGGAGATATTTATACCGTGTGTCATCTGAATGCCAAAAGGTTACAGTGTTTCCCACATTTCCTCATAATGTACAAATTCAAAAAAATAACTCTAAATGAAAGTAAGACATCCAAGTACACCAAAAATTGTGCCTAAATAGTACCTTCTAAGCAACCTGTGCAGAAAAACAGAAGTGATCCATAATTGATTGCCTGCTTGAGATAGTATCAACTTTGATAGAAATCCTTTTCCTATTTTGGTAATGAGTTGTCTCCTTGTAAAACATGGTATAACATAAAAAAAGCCTCTTTCCAAACACTTCTAAAAAGTGCTAAGCAAGCTTGAACCATGATGCCCTCTTAAAAAACAAAAACTAGCAGACAACCAGCTCTATGCAATTAGTGCATAAACTAATGGTCTGCAGAGAAATATCAGACCAGAAAGTAGGAAAATATGTTTCAAATTTTGATAATCAATTTGAATCTCACTAGCTTTATCTACACTGCATGTATTTTGGTGTTCTTTCTATTAGGTGAGTAACAATCAGACTGTCACTGTTTCTGGTCTGGATGACTTACAATTTAAGCATGACCAATACCGATTAAAAACAAAAAGTTTATATCTTCTGTAACTAAAAAACAAAGAGAAAAGCTTAGCTGCTTTTTAGAACAGTTTCCATTTTTTCAGTGGAAAATGAATTCTTCAGTGCAAAACAAACAAAGGTAGAAATGAACTATTGATGGCCACCCTTCTTTTAAGTGCTCATCTTTCCTCTCTTCAATGCACTGTATCAGTATTTTAAGTCTATCCTGATGATTCTCATTGCCAAACTATTAAAAATAGTATTGGAAAACTTTACTCAGTTTTCTCTACTAATCAGATGAGATACAGGTGAAATAATTGCTTTAACATTATAATACACTAATGCTCAATTACTTCTCTATTATTTAACCATACTAGAGAAGGGTGAATGTCAAAATCTTAAAACAGGGGAGAAGCAGTAAAAATACTTTCCTTCTTAAATAACCACTTTAAGCTATGTTCTTTACAAAAATACATTATATTTCTTGGTGCACCAGCCAGCCATCACCCCAGTAAGTCCTTCATGAAGACAAACCAGCAAACTGACTCCTAGCACTGCACCCTCACAATTTCTCTCCAGAAAATTCATCTCCCAGGGAAAGAAAGCAAGCAACACATTTAGTTTTGCTGGGTTAATCCATTTGGTAATAAGCATTCCACAGTGAAAACAAAAAACCATCCAGAGCATGGGGGCCAGAAGGGATGTGAGAGTCAGCATGTGAAGGAAGGTGACAATAGGGCTGTCAGTAAGGAAACAGCACCAGCAAACACCAATGGACCGAGAGCAGCCAATCTGAGTCTCCTCAGGTCTGCTTGTATCACAAGATCTTTGGCAAATCCTTTTCATACAGTCTATAACTGTCTTGATGAAGAGCAGCACGTTTACCTTCCTTACTTCTCAGTACGTGTACTTTCACTAATAGTTCAAATTTCTTTTACAAGTTCAGTTCAAGTGAAAGCTGTCTGATAACTGCAAAGCAAGACTTCATCATTCCTAAGGACCAAGGTGCTTTGATGACAATCACTAACAGCAAGCGAACACACACGTTCATTCTTTTAACTTCAAAAAGAGGTACAATTTGTAAAAAGCTAACCAAATTTAGCATCAGTACAGTTTATGACATGGTACGTGCTGAGGTGTCAAACAAGAAAAATTGTATGAGAAATGCAGTTGTGGAAATTCAAAGAACTGTTAATGTGCAAGTTAATTGTCCAAGGGAGCCCAGGCAGCTATTATATGCTCTAGAGACCACATCCTCCACATTAAATTAGTACTTTTTAACTAACCAAGAGGCTAACCACTTACTGAGATAATAGTTTTCACCAATTTGAAGGAGAAAAACACTCCCTCCTAATTCATTGCATGGTACAGTCACTAACGTGAAATAAAAAACAGAAATTAAGGGATAAATTTGCTTAGATAAAAGCAAAATGCAGAGTGACAAAATGTAAGAGCATAAGTGGCCTTATGTAAGAACAGAATGTTGCAATTTCAGTCTTTATATATGGCATATAAATTACAACTTATTAAAGGAAAAGAGTGTGCAGAATATGTCCTAAATCAACAGAACCATGCTGATGCAAAAGTAGTTCATTAGGCAATTCCTGCTAAAGAAAAATCTGTATACTTAAATGTCCTGGTGCACAGAACATACCTTCGCAATGTGGTCACTTTGCAGCTGCTGACCACATATCTCAACCAGATGGTAGGAATCTTTGCAGCCCCACTAAGTGAAGTGAGCGATGGGAAAGCTAGAGGTCAGACTGGTATCAGATTCACTCCCCCTCTCTTCCCCTGTCCCATGTCCCAAGCAGAGAAGAATTTAAACCAGGAAAATATTTTACCTTAGATGGCAGAGATGATGACACTTGACAAGATACACATGCTACTCTCAAACATCGTGACCAAAACACAGCAACAAACACAAAAGCCCAAGCATCATACAACTGGTAAACTATGTGTGCACAGCTGTTCCAGGATGTTAGTAATCCCAGGCCATCTTGGATGAGAAGGCAATGCAAAACAAACTGCCTTACTGAACTTGTTTAATCTTACTGCCTTACTGGAAGTTCCTTTTGAATTTCCTTCCCATCGGTGAAGCCCACAGTGGCATCTGCCCAGGACTAGTCCTGGAAGTGACACTCATGAGAAGCTATGGCTGTCTGCCTTCCACTGTTACCATGGATGTAACAGCAGCCAAGATATGAGCACTTGAGAGCAGGATCTTGAGCTCAGCTCAGGGTATTTTCTTTTTCCTTTATCACTGACATTTTGTAACAGAGCATCCTAGATTCTTACTATTTAATTTTAATTTCTACTATTTACATCGACTGGTGAATTAGAAAGCACCTGAAAAATAACATAAGGGGACTGTACTGACAGCCCCAGCTCTAAAAGGAACAGATGAGAATAATTTGTAGCCAAAAGGAAGAGAGGAATAAAAACTCTTGACCTTGTTTACTTATTTCTACATCAAGTCATTTACTATACACAAGAATGTCAACCTAATTATAAAAGGGACATTTATTTAAAAAGGGATAATCTTTATATAAAGCTGACTTAATTTTTAAAAGAAACTACCACAATGCACAAGGCTAGAAATCACCTTTTGTGTCTGCAACATACCCACAAAGAAAGAATATATTTTACAGAAAGGCAAAGTCAAGGTCCATCAGAAAGCAATTAGTAAGTAAAAACAAACTGCTTATTTAGAACACATAGGACACGACACTGTTAGTATTAGGTCAACTTAACTAAGCAACTGTACATGGTACTATCCCCACTGTAAGGTTCTCTCCAAATATAATTTAGGAATACAAATTTAGAAGAAAATGATCCCTAATGAAAAGGAACTAGCAATCAATTCTGAAGAAATAGGCTCACAAGATGATCCATGAGTAACCTCTGAGAATGAGAGCTACATGGCACCCTGTACTGAGATAATCAGTTGTGAATGGAAAGACACGTGCACATCTTCATGAGGTTTGTGTGTCATTCCCTTCCCTTGCTTTAGCTAATAGATCTTATTTCTGGAAACAAGTAAGAGTCATCTGAAGCCTGGATTCCACTTTGTTTTTTCTCAGTAAACTACAGCAGATCCACACAACATTGCAGTGACTGGTAGGTCAGGAATTTCCACCTAGCCCTGGCAAAGGACGACAATGCCACACAGTCACACCCAAAGTGTGTAACAAAGGCTCCTGCAAGTGAGCAAGTCCATTCCTGCTGAAATGGGGAATAAGAAGGGCTGCAGACAGCCCAGTTTCTTCACCCTACAGGACAGGCTTCTGCAACAGTTACTTTCCAACACAGACACTGAAACCAAAAGTAGATAACTTTCCTGTGAAGTGATAGAATTGATCTTGAGAAAACAAAAGTCATCCTGGAACAGCTATTATGGACAAGAGGTTTCTAGTTAGCTATTGACTGCATTGAAGTGATTGGAAATCATTTCTGTAAAGATTTTTCTTTGGTGAAGATTCCAGCATACTAGATACAATTCTATATAAAATGCATTTTTATGGAATGATATTTTGAAGGTTTTGTAGCAGATAACCAGTTATTTAGAAGTAAAAAATTATCCAGTCCTGTAAAAATGACTATAAACAAACTAATTTAACTGGCAATGTTGAATTCTGTTGCCCTTTACCATTCTGTAACAGAGACAAACAGCAGCAATCAGTTGGAAAGCACCCGTGTCAGGCTAGTACAGGAAAGGGGGAAAACATTCTCTCGACTGTGAGGCAGCAGCACCAGGAGGCTGCATATTTCCCAAGTAGGGGTACATTCCTTATGCACTTACTCTGATCTTTGCCCTTTGAATGGCAATTCTACTACACTGAACACTCTTGGACTTAGTCCTCTTTTCTAAAATTCTAACAGTCCTTTATGTCAGAGGGAAAGGAAGCTACTGCCATTGGATCTCCCAGATCTTTGGCACTGAAAAAGATACAAAAGGCTAAGTGACCTTAAACTATAACCCAATAGCTAAAATGCTATTCATTTCCTTTGATTTACTTGGTATCCATAGCACAAGTAACAAGATGAAAATCTACGTAAGATCAAATTTTAATACAGATGCCTATCCATGGTCAGTCTTCCCAATGGAACAGTTGAACAGCCACAGCTTTTTTACCAGTAAAAGTGACAAACACACTTTTAAATAGGTTAAGGAAGGAAAGGGATTTAGTCTGGGAATATATAATAATTAAATTCTCTTATCAGCTTTCATTTTGATTCTTCTACCAAAACTCTCCCATATATAAACCACATGCAAATTCTGTATTACCAGGGGCTGTGTGGTCTTTCACAAATTTTTGCAAAGAAAAAGCAAGATTTTCTTTAGATGTTAACTCCAAAGTTATTTATTGATACTTATACCCATAGAAACAGTATACATGAATGCTTGCATTTCCTATTTCATTTCATTGAAAAAAATCCCAGTGCCTAAAGCTAAAAGACTCCTTTTGATCTCATCTGAATCTGTGAGAGAATTCAGTAGAAATACTGAGTATTTAAAGCAGTTTTAAAGCTTTAAATGCAGTTCTGCTTTCACTCTCATTCCCAGCTCTTGCCATCTTCTGCCTGCTCCGGGAAGTAGCACTCATGCAGCAGCAATGGTGGGTTATTTCAGGAAGCTGGAAATGATGAAGATTAACCTGGTAATGATCTTTTCTGTCCCAACCAGCTCCCTGAGTTGGCTTGCCATAGGGTCCCATGATTACCAACAGTGGCTTGGGACAGGGACACAGCAGTTGAGCCTGGCATGGCTTACACTGCAGCAAAGTCTCTCTGGAACTTGCTTTCCCTCTCCTTGGAGCATATAGTCCTAACTCAAACAGCCTCAGCATGGGCACCCGAGTTGTAGAGCAAGAAGTCACTGCTGTGACTGGAACAGGCTCCTGTGCTCTGCCCAGGCAGCCTGCAGCCAGATGTAGCTCTTGTGGCTGCCATAGCCACCTGAAGGGATACAAATGAAGCAAAAACATTTTTGTGGCAAAAGTAGAAAATTCACATCTCTTAGTGACAATCTGATTCCAGAAAGGTTCTTACCTTTTAACATTTTTTGATAAAGAATGAGGTGGGGGCAAGTATCTTTCTCTGAAGTTAAACTAGTCACAGTGTGACCAAAGTAAACCGAATCCCAACAAGCAAGGCTTATCAAGCTTATTTTCACTTTATCTGATAATGTTCCTGACAGCAGACTCTCCTGTGTACACTCCACTAAACTTTTATATTTCATAGACTACATTTATCACACATCATCTCTGTTTCCTAAGTGTATTCCCACGCAATGCCATAAAATCCTGCTTTATTACTCGTTTTACATTTCTTCCACATGAACACAACACCTTTACTAAGGTGATGCTAGAAGACCCAAGTTTTCCTTGCCTGTCTTTTATAGTCATCTCCCAGGAGATAATGACCTACTGGCACTACCATGCCCAGTTCAACCTCCCTGATACATATCTTGTGTGCACCCTTCCTTCATGTCTCAGTGCTAATATTTGATAAAATCACATTGGGGAGATAATATACCAGAAAAATCCCACCCTGCTTCTGCACCAAACAAATCCCAAACATATCCCCCTACTGGTTCAGCTGCCCAAGGAACAGAGACTGCTGAAAGGGAAAACTTTTGGCAGCAACTGTAACCTCAAATCATACTCCTGGAACCAAAGCTAAGTCAACTATGAAAAAAAGAGTCACTGGAATTTGGGCTTCATTTGTTCTGAAGTTCACATAGTCTAGTTTCCAAGCACTATATGCTGCTTCAGCAGAAGCGTAATTTAAAAACAAATAATTGTAATTTAAGATGTTTATATTTGTAGAAGTAGAAAAAGTTAAATTTCTTTAGCCATAAATGTAGCAGCAGAGAGCAATCAATCACAAAATGAACGGTGCCAAAACATTCAGACTTTTTACAAGGTTCCCAAATAGTATCTTTAAAAACAGAACAATAAATAGTTCAAGCAGTAAGTCTGAAAAAATGCACACTTCATTTTGACTCAGTGCGCACACTGCATCAGCAATTCATTAATATTTTTCAAAAGCCACAGGATTAGAAAAAATGTTAGTACATAAAATCAGAAAGGCAACCCATAATATCAGTTGCCTTTAAGTATCACTGATGATATAGATGGAAGGCACAGGTGGATTCCGGGACTGCTATCATGACAAGAAATACTATTTCTGGTAAAGTTTGAGATCAAATGGGCAAAATACTTCAGACCAAAAGGCAAAAGAAATCAAAAGTTGTCAACTCCAAGAGCTACCAGCTAAAGTTAAAGCCTGAAGCCTCCTGAAATTCAAAGGAGATCATCACAGCAGTTGAAAGTTATTCGACGTTTCCCTAGAATACCAGTCTAAAGTACTTCCAAAAGTCCATCTCAAATTTACCCTGTACTGTATATATAAAGCTTCTTGTTGGTGAAATATGCAGGTCCCTTCTCAGACTTTTATTACATTTCCTGAAGATACCTCAAGGCCTGTTACAGCTAGAACCTAGGAACGCACTTACTCACAAGAACATGGCAAGTTATATGCTCCTGTCTCCACCCCAGTGAACTATCTAAGCCTGAAGATGCATTCAAGCTCCAGGGTGAATAGATGTTATAGTGAAGTCACACAGAGGATAAATAATGAAAACATGGTGCAGTGATAGGTAATTTTTCTTCGTTTAGTATTATGTAAGATGGTGGCTCATTTGAAAACAGTGCATAGAATAAGCAAAAAGCGACCAGCTGGAGGTTCACAGTGAATTACAAATAATGTGCTTTTGTATGAAAGAAATGCAGGTCACTCTGCAACAGAAAGCTCCCTTCACCTGTAAAACAATTACAGCTATGTCTTAACAAAACCACAATTACATGTCTATTGATAAGGAGGCCCCATGCTCTAGTTTGTCTCCCTGACCTTCCATCCAGCCTGCGCCTTTTACATCTACAGACCTCTTCTCCCATCCCACCATTGATTTTTGTCCAAATTATTTTGAGATTTACTGTAAAAAAAAAACAGAACAAAACTAAAGTGACATGTGGCAAAGCCATCCACAAAGCAAATTTGATAACCTGTTAAATGTGAAAAAGCTATATTTAAATGAAGTTCTACTTTAAAGGCCTACTTACACACTGCAGTAAGTTTTGCTTTGCAAAACATAACTGCATTTTAGCCTGAGCCATACTACCGTCTGCTGTGGCTTTAAAAAGTTACTATAGTGGCATACAAGGTCAGTTCATGTACATGCATAATTTAACAAAAAACTTATGTCATGTTAGAAATCTGTCAGAATCAGTTACGCTCACCTCTTTATCCATACTCTCTAAATCCTCTTTACATAGAGTGTACAGGGGCATTGTCTCAGACATACTTGGCTGGCGTTTCCTCTTAGATGGACCAGGCTGCTCTTCATTTTCACTTATTGTTAGGTCTTCTTCAAACATCTGCTGTTGATGTGGCTGAACAACTCTGAAAAAATTAAGGGGTCTCACATAAGAAAGATTTACTTGATTCAGAGCTACCCTATAAACAACTTACGCCTGCCACATATCTACAACTTTGCTTAATAAAGCTCTGTGTTCATCAACAGGTTGGTCAAGTCTCCCGATTAATGCTTTTGTTTTCAGTCCCACAGCTTAAGTTTTCATTCCACCTTTGACAAGGAAGTCACTCTCTTGCCTTTGCACTGTTCTTTTAAGTAACCATCAAACCTTTCTTGCTGCCAAGGGCTTCAGTAGTTGCAGATGCGTTGCTTTTAAAATACAATAATGTTCCTGCACAAGTGGAGTTTCTCCATCACTTGACACATTTATCATTCCAAAAGCAATGCCTATGTTCTAAAGTATTTTTCCTGATCTATGCCAGGCTTTTGATTTTGAGTGTCTAAGTACGCTTCTATTTCTTAACCTTACAGACAAGAGTTCTGCATGTAGAATGTGCACTTCTGCAGTGTCAGTCTTTAGACATTTCCCACATGCTAAGCCTGGATACGATGCAAACCAGCCAATATATCTTTTTGGCTAGTGTATTGAAATATGACAGCTTTTTCTTTTAGTCAGTATTCTATCACATTGTTAATTACTGTACTTAATTCAAACAAGAGATACAAGAAGGATTATCAAAATATTCATTAAAATGGATAAAATAATCATAGCTTCATGGGAATTGCATTATGCTAGTAATAAAAAGATAGACTACATGTAGAACAACAGCAGGAGACTTCTACCTTCCTTGGGTAAATTTTTCTATGACTATTACTTAAGTACTAAAGACTTCCAGAAGCTAAAATTACGATACAATACAGATTAACTACCAGTACTGGTCACATTAGCCTCCTGGAACAAATTATAGCAGCTCAGCACTACTCAGAATCCAGTTCAAAAGTCATAAAGCTCACGAGTCACAAATTATTTATGTTAACCATGAGACTGCATTTGGAGAATGACTACCACAACCAGGTATAAAAGTGACTGTATTTGAAATCACAAGCAGTTTCAAGCTGCAACTACTAGGTGAGACACCATCAGCCTGTTTCTGAGGTTGACTGTGACTGAAAAAGGGTACAGTGTAGTCTCTGCTGAGCAGAGTTTCTATGCAGAATGGTTAACTCTCATCAAGCCAAGATTTACAAGAAACAGCTTCAGACCAAGAGTCCCCCACAAAAAAAGCCACTAGTAATTTATGCAAATCCAGTCAGTCACAGGCAAGGTCTTACAAAATTGTTTCTCCTTTTGTGAACTTGACAACTTCTCCAGCGGGTTATCTAAATATCAAGGGTTTTTTTACCCCAGTACTTAAATTACAGAATGTATAAAATCTGAGAACCATACAAATCTGTTGATTTTGCTCATTTTGAGAGCTCGTATTTCCCAAATACACACCTCTCTTCTCAGAACCCATTGATAGGTGCAGGAAATTTGCATTCTTGTTTTGAATGGGACGTAGTTACGGAACAGAGCCAAGCCATTGCCATGCTACCCAGACCTGCACTATCTGCTGCAGAAGACCCCCATCAGCAGAGCACAACTCAGCAGCACAGCAGACACATGCCCTTTCATGGTCTCTCATTTCTGTATTGTGCAATTTCTTATGAAGCTAAAATGATTTGGATGCTGTGAAAATGAACTAACCAAACTGGTGTTTTGCTAGAGTTTCTCACCATTGCTAAGTTTTTGGGTTGGGTGCTTTTTTCCCCCCTCTACTACATTTTCTATTTTAAATACCCACACTGTTTTCTTTTCCTATTAAATTGCTCTCAGACAGTAAGTTTCATAGGTAGGTGACGAAAACAACACAGCATTCCACTATATTCTCCAAAAGGTTTTTTTAAATTACTATTTCTATGCCTTTTTAATAGGTAACCTAGGCAGGAGAGGCAGTGATGCCATTTACATTCTCAGCAAAACAGAGAATGACAAAAAAAAAGCTATAGGCATCACATACAACTTTAACAGACACAACTCTATTAAAAATGTGACCAGCTTGACCATTCCAAGAATTACAGAGAAGTTATATGTAGGCAGGGCAGCCAAACAGATTTCCTGAGACTAGAAAAAAATTGAGCATATTTTTTAAGAACACATTATCATACAGTTGACAAGAACTTCTGCACAAGAGAGTGTGAGATCATACTTGACTACATTACACAGAAATATTAACTGTAAAATAACTGTATTAATAGCTTATAAAGGCTTCTGTCAGATGTTTTTCCCAGTATTTTCCCACTACTACTAGGTAAGAAACACTGGTCCTTCCCATGAAAACATTCCAAAAGCAATGTGAAACCAAGTCTTCTTTAAGGTCTGTAAGACATTTTCATTTTGTCAAAAATATTTTTAGGTTCTTACATTTTCAGCTGCCAGTGAACTTGAATAAAAATTAAAGACATAAAAATGCAGGAATTTACAGTTATTTCTAATCAAATGAGATTCATGAGTACTCTTTATAAAATAACACCATATTCAACCCTGCAGAGATTGGTTGGTGCTTGCCAGTCTCACATGCACAAGGACATACACGTGCAGGGTGGATTCAATATTCGTGCAAGCAATAGGCACTTTCCTTGCTACAACATCATGGTAAAAGCTAAAATAACATCATCATGATGGAAGTGTTAAAAATGTTTAAATTCCAGTCACAAGTTCAATTTGGCACTTCATATTTTTGCTATCATAATAAGATTGATAACATTAAGTAGGAAAAATAGTAACAATGAACATGTTAACACAGACAAATGTTGTAAAGTAAATTAATTTATACAAATCTTCAAGTACGGCTTCAGCCACCAACATCTGCTTGACACACCTCTTCAAACCAAGCATTTGGTGCATCTTAGCATTATTTTAAACCAGGGTGCCACTTTTAACTTCTCACATGTAAATGACACCTATATTTTAAGCCTTGCCTCATCTGTTAGTGTATTACTAGTGTTCACTAAAATGCAACTTGCAGTATAACTTTTTTCTTTATTCTAGTCTAAGCTGTCATTAGCTTTTGCATTACTTTGAACACCACCACATTACACGTCTCATAGCCTGTTACAACTTCAGTGTTTACTGCAATGTTTGTAGAATATTGCTTCTGTATGAAAATGCAAATTGTTGAGGTATGCCAAAGAGCCAAAGCTCTGACGTGCAGGTTATTTTTAGGGAGGAATCCCTCCTGTTCTCAGACAGAGAAGAGCTGCTGGCCACCAGCATTGCATTCCCCACCCTTCTACTACAGCTGCAAACTTTTTGTCAGCCTTCTACTTGGGCTGCAACAGCTGTGACAAAAAAGCAGGTGCTCAAGTCTCAGAGCTGAGCACAACAGCAAGACCTGTCGCTTGAAATGCTGACTACATCAACTGAACCATCTGTAATTCACTGCTGACAGTTTCACTGCAAATTGCATGTACATATTTAAACTAATTATATCCTATTTTAAATTATGTTTCAAGTTAAATCCCAGAAATAAACTAAAAATGTTGAAGTCCTACACAGTGAGAACTGAAACAGTTCTTATGAAATTGTACCCCCATAACTTGAAGCCCTTTGCAATAATCAGCCCTGCAAGGAAGAGGTTCTCTCTTAACCACAAGGATGTCTATTCTTAGACTAAGAGGCCAAGAACCATTGCTATGCCATGTGCAGCTACCATGTCCCTACGGACTTCCACTCACAGCAGTCCAATTCTGTTTCCCACTATCTGAAATGCAAAATCAGATGAAGATTTGAGAAACTACCAAAGAGGGTTATTGGAGGCTTTGACTACACCCACCCACAATAGAAGCAGTTGAGTGCCAACAACTTTAACTCTGCCTAAATTCAATGGTTTATTTACAAATATTCCCCTCTTTCTGTAGAATGTGAACAAGGGAGCACATTAAGTCTGTCAGGACACAAAATACACTGTCCTCTACCAGTAAATTGCTGCACTAATGTAGTTCTCTTAAGACAAGTATTATATCAAATTTTAAAGTGGATGCGAAGCTTTTTCAAAAAGCTATTACTGATGCATGCATTAAGACAAAGCATACAGTACTGCCTCAGCTCCTCCTCAGTCCAGATACAGCAAAGCAGTTTCTATTCAGCTTTTTGTTACTTCTTCACAGGCTTCCTGCTCTGCCTGCACTGTGGTATTTAAACACTGCCTTGCTTTTCTCCTAGATTTTGCCAAAACGCTCCTCAGCATTTTAACAGAAGGTGGAACTGCTCTGAGGAATAGGGATGTGCCCAAATTAAGAGATTAGCACTTACAGGTCACCAACTTCACCACTGGAACCAAATTAACAGGAAATGAGAATGAAAACAATTTTTCTCAGCGTAAGACCTTATGATCATTTCTTTTCTTACAGCTGCTTAGTTGTGCAGTGAAGCTGCAGCATGGAATAATTGGATTCACAGTCTTAGATTAAAACATCTCAATTCCGAGCACTGACAGTCACAGAAAAACCCACTGAAGTGAAATAAAAGAAGGGAATAGAAAGGAGACATAGCCTCACTCAACCTTCAAAACCTGTTTGAAGCTCTATAAAACTCAACTAAGAGGATAGCTAAAGTATATTTCTCTCCTCTTCAATAAAATACTCAAGAACCACCTCAGCATTGAGGAAAACTAGGCTTAGGTGTGGACAAACTGTTCATCAAGCCATTAAAACCTATTCTTTTGAAAGCATCCAATGATGCATTAATATCAACATAACCTATCATACTGAAGCAACTTATGAATGTCATGACAATTACATACAGGTACAACCTTCCCAGCTTTATTTCTAGGAGAATTCCTTTCCACAGTAACTGACCAATAAACTCAAAAGCTTATCAGCTCCTCTCTGGTTACATGCTGTGTCTTGATTATTTAAAGTTTTTAACACTCATTTACTATGTCATAGTAAACTAAAACAGACTTTAAAACACACAGTTAAGAAGGAACTGAAAACAGGACATCTTTACAAACAAGAGAGATTCAACCTGTGTTGACAGCAACAGGAAAGCTGAAATAAGAAAATGGCTACAAACAGATAATAACTGAAAAAAACCAGCTTGAAATATTTAACAACACGAAGATAGAGTGGAAACACGATGAACTACACTATATACTAAATCTTTACAAATGATAACAATGCTAAAGTGGCAGGGAAGGAAGAAGAAAGGTAGAAAACCATGTGCATTTATAGTTGTGATTTATATTTTTAAAAAACTGAACTGCTTTGTAACAACTGTTATACTCTGATCACATTGTACAAGGGAATGTTGATCATACTTTATAAAGAAAAGCTTTGCTTTTAACGGGATACTTCTTTACCACTGGAATCAACAAGCCTTGCTAAGCTAGTGAGAATTCCAGAAAGTCAGATCTTTTATTTAGATAATTGGGGATGAATTTTATATATTTTACACCCCCTTAAGAGACAAGGGGTGTTTTTGCAGCTTAACACAAATTTTGACAAAGTCCAGATGCGAACCTTTGTACTTCAAAAACTAGGCTGTCTCTTCCTCTCCTTGATTTATTGACTTGACTTAATGATCTAAGGATTAGTAACAAGCATTTAGCCATATGGCCTTATTTCACAATGCTCAGTCAGCTACACACCTTTTCCATCACTTCTGATATTCCTCAAAACAAAGTTAATGCCCCATTTGAAGAAATTAGGTGAAGAGGAAAATTTTATAAACGAGAACCAAATGCCATCAGGTATATTTCATAAACAAAAACCAATCCAATGTTTTAAGACCCATTAAGAAACATCAAGCTGCCTCACTTCAGAGATCAGTCAGTGTAACATTCTTCAGAGTACACAAACTACATGAATTTATTTGGTTTGAGGTTTCCAGTTGCACTTTGGTGAGGCACAGAAAGGATCTGAAATTGTAGCATCCTCACTTTGCTTCAGCTGATAATTCACTTGCAGTCATTTCCTTGGCTTTTTAGAAAGCAAACGAAGTAAGTAAAGCAAAAATGACAATTTGATCAACTGAAGGGATAATGAAAGTAAGTTTTACTACAGAATTTAAAAATGCTGATAATGTGGCTCTCAGCTATGCTTTAGGTACCTGAAGGATGAGTGTTCACCGTGGACTGGCAAGGTGATGGGAGGAGCTGGAGACTGGATGTACATTGACTGCCCAGATGCCTGTGTGCCTTTCCTGATCAGCTTCCCAGTGTTAGGATCGTAAAGTCGAACTTCAGGACCAGGTTGAGACTTTGGATGAATGGGTGTTGGATGAAACAGAGCTGTCTGAAATGTGCTGGGTGTATCAGGAAATGTGGCAGGGCTATTTTCTCTGTTAGATGAAGTTCAGAAAAAAATTGCATTAGAAATTTAAATGAGCTATTTAACCAGAACGTAAAAAAATGAGCATTCAAGTTTTTTCTAAAGCAGAAGAGGGAAATGGTTAGGAAAATCTCTACAGAAACATTTCTTCTCCTCCACCTCAAAGTCTCACTGAATTTAAAACAGAAAACTGAAAATACAAGATGTCATATTTAAATTATTAAGATATTAATTAGGGTGCCTTAAAAATTGTCTAAACATATGAAGTCACTGAAATGGCTTCCAGGTAGCAAAAGCAGCCCAATTAGCATAGCATGACAATCTGCATACATGAAACAAAGAAAAAAGCAAGCTATTGTATCAATCTTTGTATTTGCTCCCCTAACTGGCTCTGAGAGAAAATAAACATGTAGTATTAATTTGCAAGTCATTCTAACGAATTTTTTAAAATACTAGGCTTCCTATGATCACCCTGCTGCATTTTAAAAACATAACTTTAGAAATGTCAGCAGAAACATTCAGAGATCAGTCTGCAGGAATCAACATTATGGCATACTACACAACTATGATTAAGTGCCACAAAAAAAAGCAAGCAAACTGAATAATTTAAAAAAAAGTCAAATAAAACTGCATGTTATGATCCATGAAAGCAATGCTATGCTAAAAAAAGATCCAATTAACTTGTTACAAATATTAGAAGTGACACAAAACTAGAGTTTTTACCCGATGCTTTTATGGACCTTTTTAAAGCAGTCTCGTAGCAGTAACACGGTAAACCAATTCCAAATTTACCTACTCTTTTCTTGCTATCTTGAGTTCATTTTACATGCAAATATTCTCTCAAACTTCATCTCTCCCCTAGTTTATAAGTACTCTTGACCCATAACCACTATTTCAAGCAGCTTCATTAAGGAGAAAATATTTTCCAAAGTTGCAGCACATACTGGGTTGAAGTAAAAGTACTTGCATTAAGATAGGTATCTTACTGACTGAAGCCTGGGTGGGGGGGAAGTATGAAGCTAGGATGTATTGTACTTGAAACACAGAACTAGGAAAAATTTTAACGTTTCAGTAAAATGGAAGGGTAAATTAATAGAGGGAGGAAGACCAACATTGATCTAGAGATCAAAAAACAACTTTTACAAGCCACTGTCCAGGTTTCTACTGCAAACTCTGTAGTGTCAGGTCCCTGAGACAAATTAAGCATCCCAGGCAAATATTCCAAATTTAATTAAAAACCATCTGATAGTACTTTTTGAAGACTAAGTATTTTAGTCAAGCCGTAAGCAGGCTATATATCTTTTCCTAACTTATAGGGATCCTGTGTCTCAACTTAGTGTCCCATTTGATAAACACCCTCACTTCCACGTGTTTCTTCTTTTGGTGTCTTCAAGGCCTTACACACCCATGTTCTGCCCTCAAAGGACATCTTGTAAGCAGAAAGTAAATCTCTAGATGGTGTGATCGTCAATCACACCAGTATCAGTTTAATACAGAAACTCCAATATGCTGTGCTCCTTCCTATCCCAGACATGGAAGGGGAGATGCTCTATTAGGCTTGCAAGATGTGGGTCTATCCAAACAGGTAAGTCAAGAAGCAGAAGCTGGCTTGACAGGACCGTGTCATGAGTTACTTTAGCCATGCCACTGTCCTGAAGGGGACTGTTATTGATAGCCCTCTGACTTCGTCTTTGCTAATAATGTTTTTGGCTGTCTCCTCTATTTACTGTCACCCTAGTGCACTAATTATTTTTTACCTTTTCTCTTTCAGCACTTTCTTATCATCCCAAAACCACCTCTCACTACTTCCTTTCTTCTAGTTTTTGCTATCTTCATGCCTTCCAATTCTTCTTAGAATTTTCCATGGTATTTTCTGTTTCTCTCTTTCTTGTTACTACCAAATTTCACAAAAAAATGCCATACTTCCCCAATTCTTCATGTAGTAGACAAATGTGCATTTTTTGGCAGCACAAATGATCCTGTGCCGTGGTGACATTCCCTATGTTAGCTTACAGATGAACTGAAAAGGGCAACCTCTCCAAATTAAGACCTAACAACAATAACTGCTAAAGAAAGTAATGTTACCACAAGTTTTCTCCTCACTGTGCTAGTTACTGAACTGTCTCCTGATCCCTTCAGTCTTCAGTTTAAGCAGAAGAGAAATGGCCAAAAATGGGGAGTTCTTCCATAAAATCCCTAAGAATTGCACACCATTATGAACTTGTCAGAAACCAATTTATTAACAAATCAGCATCACTGTAGGAACAACCTATTTTCATGGCCCCTAGTGCCTCAGGTTAGCATTTACCTGTGTGTTTTGATGTAGTCATCCTTCAAGGGAAAGAGCTGTTCCTCAACCTTGTCCCAGCGCTCCAGGCAGCTCCACAGCCAATCAGGGTTCACAACGTGCAGGTCCTTGCAGTCCTGAGCTTGCCGTACTTTTTCTGTGCCTATTACAGAACCAAACATAACATAACAGCGCTCCCAGAAACACAGAAGATAAACCAGTGTGTAGGTAAAACAAGGAACATTTTGTGATCAACTGTTCAGACAAAAAAAGGCAACACTCCTCCCCAACCCAACAAAACAATCGCAACTAATAAAAGTGAGAATCTAAATAAGATGCAGTACCTCAGACTCAAGCTGGATGAGCGTAACTTTCTGAAGAACTGGCACAAATGGAAGCAGTCCACTAAGATTTATACAGAAAATCCCTGCATATCCTCTGCATGTTAGCCCAACAAACAATACAACATTTGTATCATATCTCCTTCACTTGTATTTGTTAGCAGTCTAACAAGAAGCAGCTTTTCAATGCTGTTGAAGCCTGTCTAACTTACCATACCAGCTTTTTTACACGTGGTCTCCTGCTCATACAGCGTGCTACCTTTTAACAGGCTGTCACCCACTCAACTTCCATCTGCCAGAAGTGGAGGCAGAGCAGACAGAACTTCTTTGTGCCAAACCAGGAACAAAGAATGTGAAGTTAAACATGGCAGGCTAGTATGCAGTCCAGGTGAAATCAACAACAGTGCAGCTTGCAAGTAACAGGTGAACTCAAATTCTGCTCTCTGGGGATGCCAGAACAAGAAAGAAACTTAATAAATTTGCTATAAATCTGCCAAAAAGCACAAAAATCAGTGCTGTGGTTTAATCCCAGCCGCTCATTGACTCTTCCAACCACCCCACTGGGATGGGGAGGAGAATAATGGAAAAAACATTAATACTAGTGAGTAAACAAGAGCTAATGAAACAAAGTAAAATATAATAATACTAATAATATGAGCCCTTGTCTGTTTTCACACATGTGAAAACAATGAAGCCTCCAGAAAAAAAAAAGTTTCAGAACAAAAATGACAAGGAAGCAAGAACAGTAAATTAATCTGACGTTTTCATCACAGTTCCCTGGAGTTTCATCTTCATCACTGTCATTTAACAACGTGATTTTACCCATTTCAATTAAGATGAAAATCTTGAAGTACCCATACTTCTTCACAGAATTTGAAGATGAGACGAAGCAGCTAATCTCAAATACTTAATGCACTCTGTACAACCTGAACTCCAATCCACTGGGACAGACAGATGAACCAAAATGCACTTGAGGACTGACCTAACAAGTGGGTGAGACAGGTCAGTTTAAGACATCTGTAAATTTCAAAGACTAAATAAACAGAAAGGGCAGGAGGTAATTGCCCTTTACCAAACTGCTGAAAGCTTCTGTTTCCCAACCATTTGTCCCCCAAACCCAGTGGAACACAGAGGTAGCACTACATTTTTCTCCAGATACACATAAGTTTTTTCTTTGATTGAGATTAAAAAAAAGCAATGTTGTGTGCACAAATACATTTCTTCTTTTTTTCAGCTGTAAATGCAAGCAATTGCACAGTTCAGGATGTAAGAGCTGTACATACAAAGCTTTACTCCACACTAGTATCATTGCAAAAAAAAAAAGAAGTTAATTTAAGAACCCAAGATAAACACAAAAACAAGTATTTCAGGATACAGCCCTGTCCAAAGCTCTTACGATTTGGATGTGTCATATTTTAATTTTTGCCATGAAATTAAAAAAAAACACTGTCCAACAAAGATTTAGTGAAAACAATTTTAGAACTGCAACTGTGTTAAATTCAGCACATCTCTGCAGTTCAAGAGGTTTTAACATAAAACCCTAGTAAGGGAGGTCAATGCACTCCCTGAAATCATACATGCCCTGATTTAAGAAATCTGTTTTCCAATCAATTATTAGTTACAAAAGCAACTGAAAGAAATTTCATGCAACGGTTGCTGGAAATGAGACAGTTTACAGTGCCAGAAGGAGCTTTGGCTAGCAGTATTATTAATATTTAATTAACCTCAATAGGAATTGTAGAAATACCTGCATTAGAAACAGTTACGTATAAAGCTGTATTTAATTTATACACAGGGTATACTTCAGAAGAAATAAAGCAAAGGTTCTGAAAGAGAATCAGTTTAAGATATCTGGGAGAAAAAGGACTGAAGAAGTTAAAGACTTGGCTTGGGCATTACTTTCTTTTGAGAATAAAGGAGAAAAGCAATGACAACATAAGAAAAACAGGTAAGAAGACAGCTGTTATAAAGAGGATGCTAAAATCAGGTTTCAAGAAGTTTCAAGGCAAAAAAAAAGAGCAAGAAGTCTCATAGAAGTTTAGGTACCTGTGCCTATTATTAGATACTCAATCAAACATCAAACACAGCTGGCAATACTGTCCTGAACATCACAGCTCCGGAGCTGACTGAATGCAACATACAACAGCAGTGATTTCACTGGTAAGCACACACAACAGTTAACCAGAGCTGGTGATGATGTTGCATAGATGGGACTATGCTGCTCCTTTTGGACTTCATCAGGGGAAACCTGGACAAACCTATAAATCTGCACCTTCATCTGATGTTAAATCTGTGAAGTTACATGAGAAGATTGCTTCCTCCAACTGTTTTTCATATTCATGTTTCTGCACTGATGTCATGTATTTCATCTTGATGCCCCTTCCTCCCCACCCCCACATTCTGTGTCCACACATATCTGATTGGTTTATAGTGGATGTATGCTCAGGAGCTATGTAAATTCTTCTTCTAGTCAACAGGACTGCAGCAGAAAACTTAAACATGGAAGCCAAAACAGCACAATTTAGTATGAAGTTGCTACTGGAACTAGGTGGTCTTTACAAACCAAATGTTCTAGAATTCTATGAAAGCTGGTGACACAAACCCACCCCCCAAGAGTCAAAAGTCTTACCTTTCTCACCTCCACAACATCAAGGCTTTCTGCCTCCTCCCCATTTCTAAAGTGCCTATTGCACACTCCAGCACACTGAAAACGGCGTGAGGGAACCCAGCTGTGTGCTCTTGGGGAGTGCTTCTTATTTCTAGCTGACATCTTGACAAACCAAGATTTCACATGTATGATGTACTTAAAGCAAAATTTGGTGAAACACCTAATTTAACTGGGAGAAGAAACTGCATTGTGATGCTTAATATGCTTGCCTTCTCCTCTCTCTTTCCCCACTGTAACTTCTCCTTTTTGAATTAGGCTTATTAAGACGAAACAGCAGAAAGATTAAAAATCCATCAGAGCAACAGTTCTTCTGATGCAGCTAAAAACAAGTGAATTATCCAGCTGAGCTGAAAATCACTTAGAGAAAAACTGATTTTCCAGACTACTTTTCTGCATTATTGTCATCTAATCAACTTTCCCTACTTCAAATTCTGAAGTTGCTCCAAAAAGTTAAAAAAGCACAGAAGATTTTCCACATGAAGCAACTGGGGCCCAAATCCATCACATCCACTCTTTGATGGATACAGTCTGAAGCAGATATCAGAAAGCGTTATTTTCAAAACCAGGGAAAGTGCTCATCAATTCTACTTCTGCACTTGTTGAAAACAGTGCTCAGCTGACTGCGGCCTCTGATTCATTCTCAGCCATGAGGATCTCAGTGTGTGTGCTCAAGGCTGTGCCAGGACTGACCAAAGCACACAATGGAGAGAGACCACCAGCAGCACTTGCAGAACTCTATCCTGATTCCAACACACCAAAATCAACATACCCTTAAGGCAGTTTGCAACCAGGCTGCCAGACATTGCTTGGAAAAATCTGATCACTAAAGTTTATTTCTCTTCAGATAGTCTTTATAGATAGATCTTGATTTACAATCAAAACCTGAAGCTATTCTACAAGAACTCTGATCTAAGACAAGTACTAGACGTGCTGTTCTGAGGCTGTGCCTAAAGTTCAGATTTAATTCTGCACTGTGCTTTACCAACAAAAGCAACAGGCTTACCTGGTCAGTGGCCAAGTTCAGAGCAATGCTTAACTGAATTTTTTTTTTTAAAGACACAGCCCTTGAAAAAATTTTTCAGGAAAAAATGCTGTTGACACATCACAGGTATAGGAAATAGCATGTATTCAAATATATTTTGAAAAAAAAAAAAAAAAACAGGGCCAAAACTGGTGTATTTTTATTCCTACCACACTACAATAATTTTTGAGAGATCTGAACAGCTTTATCCAGCAGAAAAAACTCAATACAGAAATCAACTACAATGTCTTTCATCTGTTCAGGAAGGAACATAACAAGGTTTATGAAATAGTGTGATAACTGCTTAGCCAAGTGTGTACACAGCTATAAGAACTCATCCTACAGTGCAGTTTACTGATGCTTAAAGCAAACAGCAGATGTTTCAAAAACTGAAGCAAGATTTATGCAGCCCATAGACAAGTGGAAAGGACTATAGGGCAGCCTTTTCTCAGTCACTCAGATTTATGAAAGCTGACTATGTGATGCAAAAGTCCTGTATTTTACAGTAATCCAGGCAGATAATATTTTCTGCCATATGAAAAAAATTTAAATTTTTTTCAAGAAAAAGGAGTTATTTAATTTCAGAATTAAGAGTACCTGTATCTACAGGGAAACAAGCTGCCTATCTACAGAGAAAGAGACAAGTAGATATAAAGAATGAAAGAAATTAAAATTATTTACTCTAATAGGCTGGCAAGAATGTTGTAAAAACAACCTAAAATGGTTTTCAGTAGCTGTTCATTTCAATGCACCAAGTTATGATGAGGTCACTCCTCAGGAAAAAACTCATCACTTCAAGACCTAAAGGGTAACTATTTCACACAGACTTCTCCCATTTTACATCCTCTGCCTAATTCTTCCTTTGCCTTCAAAATGAGAATGCTAACAGTATTTATCCCCCAAACACTACTGCAGATTAATTATATGCCATTCCTTACATCTCAGCTAATGCAAAGTAAACACACACGTTCAGGTGCTTGTCAGAGTCCCAAGTCTGCCATTGTTAACGGTGTCATCCAGAAAGACTGAACTAAAAGGTATTTTAGAATCACTTTTTACAAACACATTAAAAAAAGAAAAATGATAATGTATCGATGACAATGTTGCCTGGTCTCACATCACTGACTTCTGAAAAAACCTCAAGAAGGGAATGGATTTTGTTTCCCCTTTTCACCAGCAACTCGACATCAAGCAGGGCTTCAGATGTTTGCCACAGGAGCCAAAGACACAATATTTGTGTGGCTTGCTGTCAGGAAGAGGCTTGTAAGAATTTTCTCTCTAACCATGCAAGAATCACTATGAAAATCACATTGACAGATGAATTATCACAAATCCCGCTGTGACAGAACAAAACTTGCATCCTTAAAATGTCTGTTTAAGAAGTTTCCTTTATGAAATTAGAACGATGCAGTACAGCTACAACCACCTAACCAGAGGTGACAATAATAGTCTCCAGTTGAAAAAAAACCAAAACCCCATCACAAAACCAGAAGGATCTTAAAATAGTTATTAGAGAATACAGTTTTTTCACTCTAAATCCCTCTATTTCACTGCCATTGCTAGAGAAATAATTATTAAGTGATGATTACAGACGACAACACTATTGCCCATTAGGCAAAAATGACTGCCAGTTTACCACATCTAGAATTAGGGCAATATGCAATTTAATAAAAAAAAAAGTTAAAGTAGTTTTTCATATTCAGATGTACTTTAGTGTATGATTCACTAAAATTAAAATACAAGTATGCATCTACATAAACACACAACTTTTAAACTGTACGGTGCAAAAACAAACTAAAAAGTCAACTGCTTCTCATTATCACATTATGTGTACCTTAGTATGTTTTTCAACACTTTTCACTGTAGAGAAATCCCCTGTGTCTAGGAGGGTCTCATTTACATTTATGCTATCAATTTTACCCCATCACACAATAGTTGCATCTGTTGTATAACTACATTCAGAAGTCATCTAGTTTAAGATAAATAATGCAACTTTGAAATGAAGCATTTGAAGATTTGAAATTAGAAAACCATCTCATATTGACAGTTATTATGTGAAGTATGATGAACTTGCATCATTTCTTGCTGAAGTGTGTCTACATATGAAGTTTTAAAACAGCTGTTCAGCAACTGTAGTAAAACAACAGAGCCCCAAATTGATGTATCCATTGATTTCAAAACTTCACATTCACTGTTGCAATTATCACATCCTCACAACCCAGAATCCCAGCTCATCTCAATGCATCTAACTCCATCTCCTGACTTTTAGGTTGTTTTTACTACTAAAATGTCTATCTCCATTTATAACATATACTTTTACTACTTAAATGCCTCCTGACATATGCCCTTCCTGCGCTTAAGGTCACACATACTTTTAAGGAAATAAAAAATACACTATCTTTAAAATACAAGGAAAATTAAAATACACTATCTTTAAAATACAAGACAGTGGAACCAAGCTGCTTCTAATGTACTAAAACACCACATGAACAGCAGTCAACAAAAAAATCCAACAGGTGGCAGACAACGTATTTCTTTGCTTATGACATCTAAACATGACCTAGAAGTGCCCATATGTTTTAGATACTTTAGAAGATGTAGCTTTACTTTTGAATTTCAGGGGTTTGATTATCAAGTATTTAGATTCCATGTAATTCCAAAAGACCAACAGTGAGGGAACCAAGGCTCAGGGTGCACCCAAAAAAAAGAGTGTGCTAGAAGCTACAGCTGTTGACCTGTTAGCTCCTCTACAGCAGCTACCAATGGTACACTGCTATCCATAACAGCTATGAAAAAACAGGCAGCTTTGTCAAACACAAACCAAAAGTTACACTAAACTCTCTGACATCTCCTTTGACAAAAAGTATAGGTTAAGCACAGTGCAGTCACAGGGTATTAGCAGTCTTCAAATTATTTGAATTCCATACCAAGGGAAACTGAACCATGAGAAGTCAATCTGAGAAATGGAGAAAGAGAGCACTGCTATACCTTTATAGCAAGCCTGCCATACACTTTTCTTTGACACAAATGTTATAAGTAACTATTCAACAACTCTTGACTCTTTGAGTATTAGTATTAACAAAAAACTGACACGACATGTTACATCAGAGGGTATTTAGTATGCCCTACTTTTAAAAATTAAAAGCCACATTTGAGTAAAAAAAATAGGGAAATCCTTCCAAAAAGGCTGCTAAATTGTTTTAGGAAGAATCTTTCCTTTGATTTCAATTCTAGTCTCAGTTACATTAAATCTGTAGATTATACAAAAAAGCTCAAGGCATGAACTGTAACAGACTAAAAGCTGCTGGAGAACTGAAGTCTCCAATACCTACCTGTCCTCGCTGCAATGAGATGTGTTGCTTTATCAGGATCATCAGCACTCAATACAAGATTCTTCACAATTTTAGCTCCAAGTGCTGTGGCATGATAGTGTTCTCGTGTCTTTTCAATAGGGAAGTTCGTTGGGTAAAGTCCACTAAATATTATGGTTACATCTGCCAATACTTTACTTTTTAGTTCTGGCACTATTTTTCTGATGTCTGGAATTTCCTCAATCTCTTTTTTCAGGTATTTATCATACTTTGTGTAATAATCAGTGTGAACTCGCACAAGGATCTCCTCAAGGTATATTAAATGGTCGTCGTCATCTGTATCATCATCTTCCTCTTCCTCCTCCATGCTCTGGTCTAAGGACTCACCCATTGTAATTCCAGATTGTTCACTAATCTGAGATTCTGTTTCAGCTTCTTTCTTGTCTCCCGACCCATTTCCTAAGTCACAAAGGCTTTCCTGTTCACTTTCCTCTTGTGCTTCAAGATCAATTTTGTCCTGGATATTTTCACTAGGTAAAGACTGTGTGTCCCCAGAATGGTTCACCAGACCATCCCTTTTCTCACTCACATCAGTGCAACTCTCATGCTGCAAATTTTCATCCTGCACAGGCTGTTTGGACTTCTTCCAACTTCTCTTTTCCTCATTCTCACTATCGGATACAGAAGTGGATGACTTTTTGGTATCCAATCCGTCGTCACTTTCACTGTCACTAGACAGTTCAAAGTCCAAGTCATTTGTTGTCTTCTCTTGAATTTGCTGCTTCTCTGAAACTGCTGTATCAACTTGTTCTGAAAACATTTGAGATTCTTTTGTATTTGCCAAATCATCAGTGACCTCACTGTCCATTTTGTGATCACTGCTATCAATTAAGGAGTCCTGGACATGAACTTTATCGTGAGAGTTCACATCCCCATCAGATGTTTCACTGCTTACAGAAGTACTTCCATTTGCAGTGCAAGTGTCCTTTGCAGTTTTGAGACCATTACTGTGCTCTTCTACACATATAACATTCTTTATCTCTTCAACATCTTTTGCTGAAGTCACTGCTGTATCCAATACTTCGGGTTTTGTGGAGTGGTTTGCTAAGACATGGGCAAGAAAGAAAACAGACATGTATTTTCCCCTTTTTCTTTTTTTAATTTAATTTTCTTTGACCTTAAACACAAGAGTTTACATATGGGTTTAGACTTCACAATGCTTGGAAAGTGATCACTAGGCTTTTCAAAGTTGTTAAAATCCTCTAGGTGTCAGTGATTACTATAAAGGACTGTCAAATTTAACAAACATTACCTTTGTAAAGAAGTTATATAAGCAGCTTCTTTTTTTTTTTTCCTTAAATCACAGGTCATAAATAATAATTTGTTAATTCTGCAAGCTTTAAAGGATTTATCTTGTAGTGTAAGTTTTATGATTACATTCTAGAGCAATGAAAACAAATGAGGGGGAAATGGGCAGAATTTGCTTCATAAGGTCCTAATCCAGAACTACAGTACAAGAACTTAATTTATAAACAGCCATGTCTTTCCTGTTTCCTAATTCTCATAACAAAGTAACTGTACTTTAATACTTGAAAAGATATACATGTTTTAGCAACACAAATATGCCTTTCAAGCTCAATTTTTGACTGATGGAATTCAAGTAAAAGGGTAATAATCAAAAGCAGAAGAAATAGTTTTAGGATGTGTCTGCAGATGTCTGCAGAAGTAGAGAGACAATTAAAGAAACTGCAGACATCCAAAACTTTGCACACAAACGTTCACTGGGAACATTGTGTGAGATCACACTAATTTGTCTCCCTTTTTGTGTGCATGTTCCTGCCCTGCAAGTAACAATGGGAGTCAAGTGTAGAGGTCCCACATCACAGTGACCTGCTTGAAGTTGATCATACTATTCCTATTTTCTTATTGGACACTTCTGTTTCAACAAGGGAAAGAGAGCAATGTCATAAGTATAAATTTAAAAAATCTCAACCCTTGGCTAAACTGGAAACAGCCTGGCAATTCTCTCCTATGACATTGTGTTTCCAATACATTTTGCCCCCAAATAATTACCAATCTAGTGATGTGTACTTTCTAAATCCATTATGTGTATTACACTGCTGAGCCTGTTGAACATAAGGTTCTTGTGTCAAATGCCAGAACATCGTGTTCAGTAGGTGCTAAAAATTCACACTAATTTTATTAGCACGATTTAGACTAGGGAGGCAAGCAGAGATCAACACTAATTTTCAGCAGTGTGTTGAAGCTAGAGTTTATTACCTATTCCTCCAAGTCCCAAGGGCAAGGAAGGGGACTGAAGAGGTAAAACCTATAGAGAAGAAAAAATCAGCATGTTTTCCATGGGGGTATGATAAAGAAATTGCTCCCCTCTACATGTTCTTGAGCAGTTTGGTGTATTGCCAAATCGGCTCTCAGCCACACTTAGGACTCCACTTCTGCTCTGGTTGCTGCCAGAAGGAACACAAGAGCAGCCCAGTTTTACCAAGCTACTCACATTTCTGCTGTCAGCTTCAATAGTCTGGGATTGCCCATCTGAGCACAACTGCAATAGTAGTAAGACTACCTCAACAACTTACATCAAGCATGTCTGAAAAGTGGACAAAGTTATGAATGTGGTTTAAAAACAATCTAATTACCTTTCTTCTTCATTTGCATTTCTCTTGATCCAGGAGGTGCATTAATATCTCCTATTCCCTGAAAGTATACGTATTTCTTCACAGTTATCAAATTGGGTGCAAACTTCCAAACATCCTCTCTATCATCAATGATGCAAACCATGGAATCTCCACATGGAAACAGATCTCTAAGAGACAAAACGGTTAATAAATTACAACTGTTTTAGAAATTTATATAGCAATGAAAGCATTTTCTGTTGATGCTCTGGTTTACTATGAGCATGATCTGCAGAATATGGAACTTACAAAAAGTCAGCAATATTAAAACTATGGAATTCAAAATACAATCTTAGAACAAATTGAAGTTAGTGAAAAAAAGGAAGCAGCTCTTTTAAAACGTCTGTCCCAAAGGCTAGAAGCAGAAAATAAGGAACCTCTCCAATAACAAACCGTTACAACATTTCAGTCTAGTTTTCACTGTTTTTTGTCAACCAATAGCCCAAAGTCAACTATCACAAGGTCAATACAATACCTATATACAGATAGGAAAAAAACACAAGAAGAGTTTTTAAAGAGTAGATTCACTCAATCCAAGATAAATGAAACAGAAGTACTAGTATCACCCATCACCAAGGAGGAAAAGGAGGTAGAATCCTTAATACTTCTCATTTGCTATAGTCAGGTGTGGAGGGGCAATAATTTTATTATTTAATAAAGCTGAATTAAACATATCTGTCTTAGAAAAAATCTTGGCTTTATACTCTGAAAAAGATCAGAACATGAATTTAGACTGGAATATGAATTCAAGGCTCTAGATGACCTAATTTCAAGAGACAGAAGGAACAGAAGGTGCTTTTAGCACATTTGAAAGCCAGAATACTAGATATTCAATTATGAATTAAACTCAAACTGAGAATTTTGGTTTAATTAAAAAAACCACAACATACAAGTCATTATACAAGATCACAAGACAAAGTGGAAATATGTCTGTTAGAATAAGAAGTATAAATGAAAACATGATGTCATTGCATCACAGTCTTACTGCTCTGCTACAACTGAACCAATTAAGTAGAGAAAATGCTGCAATGCCCAACACCTCAGTTTTACTAAGATGGTGTTGATATTTAAGAGGCAGACAAAGAAGGATATAAACACATTAAGTGCAGAGAGAGTAATTTTTATTTTATTTAACATATTTTCTCTGGTTTTTGTCCTGTTTTATACAATGCTTAAGACTCATATACATACCTGAGATTCCCAGTTTTAGAAAATGGATCAATACATTCATCCCTTGACAATATCCGATGGGAAAAAAGCTTCTTTTCAGGGTCCAAAAATCCTTTTGGAAGAAGAAATTAAAAAGTTAATGTTCAAGGTGTTTGTTCCTTGTTTGTGTTTTTTATACTTCAGCTATTTTAATTTGTACAACAGCAGTTTAACAGATAATTTTAAGGCATGAGATCATGAGGGAGAAAGTACAGTGGATCAAGTATTTGTAGCTAATTCTGTGAGATTAATTTTTAAAATTGCATCTGATTTTCTTTCAAGATGGCAACAAAACTGAATTTGCGACAGCCAAATAAATAAGGCTGAAAGAGATACAGCAGGTGACAGATAACACAATTTTTGCAACTCACATTTATCTCTCTATAGCTGGTTCTTTAAAGCTAAATGCTCTCCTTAGCTCATTATGCCTAGGGACTGCAGAGAAGTCTCACAAGAGCCGGCAATGTGCTGCAATACTTAAGCACAGTAGGAAGAAAAGGGACAGTTCCAGCCAGAGCTCTTGCATTTGTAGGTTTTAAGTTGTACCTCTAACAACTACTTCAATACATTGACACATAATGAACATATCCTGGGATTTCTAGAAATATTTAGGCCCAGCTGTAGAAATTTTCCTGACTGCACTCTTTAAAACAAACAAAAACAACCCCCAAAACCAAACCAGAAGCTGTGCTAGCTGATCTTAAAGCAAGATAAAGTGCCATTATTTAGGAAAATGGTGACTCGGGTGTACAAACACACATGCACATGCTTCTGAACCTGGTCTCCAATAATGGAGTTCACCTTCAAGAGCAGATCACAGCCACGTAATTGCTTAGAAAGAAACTGGCACATTACATGCTAACTTGCATTTTTCATTTTACTGAATTTGTACTGCAGCTAGTATCAATTTCTCAATATTCTTATGAATAATACAAGGCAGTCAATACTTACTTGGGAATAATCTTTTCAAGTTTTACTATCTTTTATTTTAAATGGTGGCCATATTATAGCCAGAAGCAGAGTTCAAAAGGACTACAGACTCTATGGCCCAACTTCAATTTTCTTTAAAGGAGCTCAGATTCGCACAGAACATATGTTCAACTCCTTTTAACAGTCTAACTCCCAAGAGTACCTTAAGTTGGGACTTCAAAAACAAAGTTTAAAAAAAAAAATCAGCCATCACTTGTGAAAGTTGATCCTGTAGGTATTTACTACTAAGGTGTAATTGGAATAACTTAAAACCCATAAAAGCAAGAAAATTCTGAGTTAAGGACAGAGGTTCAACCTTAACTCACCCGACTATGCTTAAGAATTGCTGCAAACTCGTAGAATCATCCCCTGTAGTGAGACCCTTGCAGTACCTAGGCATAATGAATTGAGAGAATTAGCTACAAAGATTTATTGCTGTATACACAGATACTTTGACAAACCACAAAAGCTGTCATACAAGTTGCTGTTCTCCCCAACAAAATTCTCTTCTACTAATTGTCTGAATAAACAGGAACTCTCTACACTGAATTAGACAGAAGTGCACTGATTACATAGCAAAACTTCAACATGGCACTCAGCTGCAATGATGCTGAGCTAAAACTGTAAGAAAAATGAAGCTGAACTAAAAAAGTACAAATGCAGCAAGCCTGGCTGCAGGAAATAGAGATAAGGTAGCATTCCAAAGCTTCACAGTAATGTTTTACCTATAAACTAAAAATACTCTAAGGATAGAGCTCATCAAAGACTCATCTGCAAAGATACAAGCCCACCTTAGGAGAGTCCAAAGCTAAGCTACCTGAGTAGCAACACACAAAACAGCATTGCTCACTTCTTAAAAAGTTCTTTCCAGGTTGAACTGTTTGGTTTCTTTTAGATGTTCCCTAGTCAACTAAATCAACATAACAAACAATTTGATGTTTTCACATCTCAGGGAAAGGGCAGGTAACATTTCATTCATCATACATAATTTGTTTTCTTCAACACACCAGGCCCCCACCAAAGCTGCTCTCTCACTCTCCTCTGCAGCTGGACAGGGGAGAAAAAATATAACAAAGGATTCATGTGTTGAGATAAGGACTGGGAGAGATGGGGACAAACTGAGCTTCCATTTAGTCTCATAAATCAGACACTGTGTTAGGTATGCCCCCAAGTTTCTTGAACAAACTGAAGACACATCACTATCCTTTGCCACATTAGGAAGGACTATCCAGTAGACTCACCTAGCAGAGACTATTTCCCCAGTTGTTTCCCATTATCTCAGACTGGGTCATTGCACATTGTCACGGGTTGACCCCGACATGACAGACAGTCGCCTGGTCGAATCGCGTTTCTCTCAATGTTATCTATAAAATCCCGCGGAAGGCGGGAGTGTGGGGAGTTTTTTACCGGCCCAGGGGTGGTGGCGGCAGCCACGGTCCCACCGGGCCGGGCCGGGCCGGGCCGGGTGTCGCTGCCTTTGTCCCTTCCCGAGGCACAGCCCGGACTCTGCTGGGGCTCTGGGGGGGGCGGCCCTCGGGCTCCCTCCGGCGCGGCCTCTCCGGGACGGGCTTTGTTTCCCCTCACGGGACAGCGGGGCACTGACGGAGCCTGCAGTTCGCAGCTGCCAGCACACACTGCACGG
>VXAC01001679.1:187625-212692 GCA_013399225.1 Rhipidura dahli
CTGCACATGGATTGAGGGAGAGGAGAAGGAGGGGGAGGGAGAAGAGGAGAAGTTCTGGCTGTGTGTGTTCTGATTGTTTTTTTTTTTCCCTTTCTTTTTTTTTCTCTTAGGTCTGTTAATAAACTTTATCATAGTATATAAGTTGTGTGCCTGCTTTGCTGTCTCCTAATAGTTTATCTCACTGAAAAGGAATCAGGGAACAGTGCATAAATTGACCATAAAACCACTACACTAAAATTTGGTGTTTCTGCCCGGTTATGCAAACCAAACCCGCTACACACATAGACTTACCAAGCCGTACTGCCTGCTCTTATACAGACTTTTAAAAAAGAAAGTTTGTAAATAAACAAAAACTAAGTTAAAATCATCAGAAAATACAAAGTTGAAAACTAACTCATCCTGGGGACGTCTCAAATCTCAGAGAAAGATTGAGTTCAATAGCAATTCCCAGGAGAATTATATAACATTTGGAACCAACATGAATTTGAAGAAGTCCTTTTATAATAAAACTAAAATTGCATTTCTGAAGAACCTAGTTACCTTCAGTTATACTTGAGATTCTACTTTACAACCTGAAAGAGCTGTTGACCCAATCGTTCAAAAGCTGGGACAAGTTCAGGCACTGGTGATTACACATACACACTGTATACATTCTGCAATATACTTGCTGTAACAAACCATACACACAAATGCCCTTGACTTTGTCCTACTTTCTAAATTTCATTGTAAATCTGGAGTAATTTCACAATGCTTTATTGTTGTCTAATAGTATCTGAACTCAAAATTCACTGTGGCATTTTATAACTAGCTTTTAAGCTGACGTCAGTTTTAACTATACCAAACTTCTCTTATGCAGAGCAGAAACAGAAATTAAGTAATAATTGCCCAAAAGAATTATTTAGTAGAGAAATACTCTAGGGAGCTCTAAATAATAAAATCCAAAGCTCATCTTCATAAACATACTACCAGATATCACTTTGTAAACATGTCAAACTAAGAGTTTAGGATAAATTATTTCAGCAGGCATAAATGGTGTTTACAAATATCAGCTAATCCCACTTAACAGCTGACAAGAGTCACCTGAGACGAGAGAAAAGGACTGACAACATGTCATCTCTCTTCAAAAGCCTACCAGGACTTGAAAGGAGCAGCTCAGAGTTCAGAATTCCCAAAGAAATATAGGATGTAGACAGAGGACCTAAGCAAACAACCTTCTTCTTATGGAAAAGATCCCCAACATTTTATTACAACTGCTTTCTTTACGTAACACAGGGGTAACAATAAAATGTCAAACTGACAGCTCTGAGAGAAACCATTTAACCAACACTGCCATCAAGCGTTCTCTGTATGTATCAGCTGCGTATTTCTCGAGTACTGCATCTTGGCTGCACAGGTGGACCAAAGGCTGTAGCCAGAGTCTGTGCACAGGTTTCAGCTGAAACTATCACCAGCACTGCACAAATAACTCACTTGCAGTTTGAATGCTTTTGATTAGGTTAAACAGCTTCAGGCAGAAATCCAGAAGTCTGTGGGTGTCAGGAAGCAACAATACCCTAATTTGCTCATTTGGTGGCTATTTCCTCTGTGGAATAAACAGGGTAGCTTGAGTATGATGACCACAGTAAGTGTCAGCCTGTGGCAGCACAGGAACTGCAGGGTAATCCACACTGGGGCTCAGAGATTAAAATGGGCAGAGGACCAAATCACACATTGAAAGAAGAGAGGGAAAGCACTCAGACACCATGAATTAACTAGCTCTGCAACTCCTCCCTGGCTCTGAAGGCCACTTGATACACAGCTTCTGACCTTAGGCCACATCTTGGCACACAGATCCAGGTGAGGAAGATTGCCCCTCACTTTCTGACTACCACATATTTAAACCTAGTGCAGAAGAAGACTATTCCTCTTTTGCCACAGAAGATAAAAATGCATTCTAAGAAGGATGGAAGAGCACAGAATTGTTAATGCATTAGCAGTACACAGCACTTAATCCAACAGCAGGACTGACAAAGCTTTTGGAGATTCTTCAAACTGCAGTCAAAGACTGAGTGACACAGAAACATTCACTTGGAGGGGCGGAACAAGATATGCCTCAAACCTTTCAAGGAGAATTAGCTGGAGACCACCAATAAGCATCACGTTCTTATTACAGAAATACTCTATGTTGCCATTCAGAAGTCTCTTACACTTGTCATTGCAAGCTTCTTCTATGGCATTTAACATGCATAAAAATTGATTATGTATTTTTTTTCTTAAGTGTTTTAGAGCTAACTACGATAACTAGCTCTCTGTATTGGAATCTTCCTTTATTTGCAAGAGGTGTGATTACTGGGACACTGTTGTTCAAAGCACTCCTGGCAATATGTCACAAAAAAAAGCAAATGTGAAAGACAACTTTTAAAAAGCTAGGAGACATGGAACAGTAGCATGGATAGCTTAACAATCAGAGTCATAATCTAAAATATTGTTAATTATATTGTCTTTGACCAACAGACTTGATAAAGGGAAGTGTGAGGAGAAAATGCTCTTCTGACAAGGAAGACTAAAATTGGCTTTTACCCATCTTGACAGTTTAAACACAGGGTGTTCCCTCCTAACACAATTCAGACCCATACACTTGCATAACCAGGGCAGGTTTCTTTTCTTCTTGGAAAAAAGCAAATATTTCAGCCAGTGACTCACACAATAGACTACTATTGTTATAATTCAAATACAAGTTTTCACTTATGAGGAGAAAATATTTTTAAGTTCTTGAGAAAAATATGTGAAAATACTGCTAGATTTCTGTTTTTCATGAAGTAAGTGCATCTGAGCTCCAGGACACAAATAGAACTGCTGTAAACTGATTTATAGCAGCAGAACTTCCTTTGGTGAATGGAAACAATGCAGGGGGTGGCGTTCCCCACAGGATGAGATATTGTCAGATAATGTTGAGTTTTATGGAACGGGTACATTAGATTTGTAAGACAAGTGAAGTTGCAGATCATTGTTAGGATCCATCAGCATAATTTCTTACTTAATAAGAAGGCACTAGTTAACAATCCAAATCTCTAATAATCAGCAAAGCAAAGCACATCTCATGGGAAAAAAAAGGATTATTTCTAAAATTACAGGCCATACAGGCACTGCCTTGTAAACAAGCTAAGAATTCTACTTACAGGACTATTTAGGAGGTGGCTTTGCACAAAACAAAGAACGAATACTTGAAAACAACTTGCATAAAGAAAATTAATTATATGAGTATGAAGGCAGGGTAGGTAAATATTGTTAAATGTAACATGCAACTCACCTGCAATTGTATGTGCATACAGTCTGCTGCCAAAAGTAAAAACGTGTAATTCATAGAGCTTGGCAATTTTTTCCAGGAATTCCTTACAATGAGGACGCAAACGTGTGTGCAACATAGGCTCACCTCGACCTAACTGGAAATGAAATATTCCCTAGAAGAAAAAGCATGGTGAATATTATCAAAATAGGAAACAAAAATGCCAGCATTCCAGAACTACTCTCTTTCCTCACTTCAACTTTATTTGGTCCAACTAGATCAAAGCATGTTTTGCCCACAAGACTACATGGATGAATAAAATCCAAAGCACATTGTAGCTCTGTGCCAGGCAGTCCAACAATAAGGTTTTCGAATGCAGGAAGCTGTACTGATGAAAAATTTATGATGCAGGTGGCTTTCATTCAAATCTTTCCTTATGGCAAATGAATCTGAGACATTTCTCAACCTGCTGAAGATGCTGCTTCAGAAAAGTTCAGGATCTCACTACAATTAATACTGCTCACTGAACTTCAGACAGATTCATTTCAATATGCATTGAGCTCAGAGAAAGTATTTTCTTTATCCAACAAAGTCTACCTATATGGAAGCATAGCATCAGAGAGCAAACCAGGAAGGAAGCTTGCAGATAAAGATCCCAGTTAAAACCCTAACCCTAAAAACCTCAAAATATTTTTAAAAGTATTTTTCTTCAAACCATGCATTTCTACAGACAGAGGCGTAGCCTTTCAGACACACAAGTTCTTTTAATCCTTACAGTGAATATTCACGGTTCTCTTTCCTCTTAATTGCAATGAACATTTCTAGCTTGTTTTTTTGCTAGCAACTGTGAATATATGCTGAGCCCACTGGACATGCAAGAATGGCAAGAGAAAAGAAAAGAACTAAACAATCACAATTTGCATGATATTGATGTTTCAGTTTGCATCCTCTCGTTCAAGACGCTGTACACATTTCACCATGTTTCTTGTTTTAGAGCTTCCAAATCAGAAATGTTACAAGCCAATACCCCTTGTCAGTTCAATAGCCAGTGTTTCATGAAGAAATTAAACAGCAACACACAACCTCTCCCCACCTCACTCCCACCAGAAAGATTAAAAAAAAAATCACCACACCTACTCATGGAAGGACAGATGGACACACAGGATTGCTCAAAAAGGGACTTTGATCAGTAATTCACTGTCTGCCTCAGACTTGGAGGGAAAATAGTCTCATTACTGAGTACTCAGCTTGTGAATTGCAGAGGAAGGAAAGCATAGATTAAAAATAGCTATCTGAAATATCTCTCAAACTGATTAGAAGGGAAAAGTGCAGGAAAGCATGAATGGAAGAAATAAAAACGTCAATTTAAATGTAGAGAAAAAGGAATATGTTACAGAAGACTTGTTTCTCATTTTCTTTTATTCATCAACTACAGTTTTACCTAACCACAAAATGTTCTTTTAAAGACTCATCATTTAAATATTGTTAGAAACATTTCTGTTGTTACATTGGCTTGCCAGTTAACCTCATGTACCTTATTGGACATTTGCTGGCAGTGCTGTTCTGTAGTGTGGATCAATGTCTGGTCCAAGTCTACCATGAGCACCAGTTTTCTATTTCGATGTAGTCGCTGTTGATCTTCTCTTCCCAGCTGCTCAGCTTGCTGTAACAGAAATATTCACTGCTAAGCTTAGCTTCATAGAAGTAAATTAGGTTTGTTGCCTTTTGTGTATTGTAAAAGTGAGAAGCACTTCTAATACAAACTAATTGCACAAGAAACGATGCCTCAGCATAACTGCAGTAATGGCAGCTGTGCAATATATTTTTACAGAAAAAAATATTGCTCTTAAGGTCTACTCTCAGATCTCTGTGACACTATTAGCTCTTAAAATTTATAAACGCAACATAAAACTTTCAAATTTAACAAATAAGTAACCACTGATTTAATTTAAGGCCCAGTGTCTCGATAGGAAACAGCAGTAGCTTTGAACACAAAATTCATCAGTAGGTCTGAGAACTCTTGACTGCTATATCAAGCAATTTTGCATCATTAAGGACAATACATCTGACAACCCCACACCAAATATAAAACCAAAGATGCTGGTGATGAATGAATGATACCTGATTCCTGCGGCCCGAGGTGTAGGGAGAGACTAACACACCAATATGCTGTGGAATCAACTCCGTTTAATAGCTTTCATCGGTTACAATTTATACCTTTTGAAGTTCCATATCATGCATCACACAACATATCACTGGATAATCATGCGGCTAGCACGTGCCCAAGCTCCCTTTATGATTGGCTGGCTGAAGCCAAGCTGTACATTGTTTTCGTGGTCAATTGCAAGCACTAACATCCTCTACTTCTGCTTACTTCTTTTTTCTGCCAACTCTCCTGTGTCAAGGCTCGGTCAGGAGCGCAACAAGCGAACATCTGGATTCATAGATGCGTTCATAATAATCAAGCATGCCCAGAGCCCCAGCACCTGATGATACCTGTCAGCTTCAGATTATAGAATGTATGCATTCAGACATTAACAGCTAAGATTATGCAGTTCCACATGGGCACTAACAACAAAGACCTTATAATACAGTAAACATGAGTGAAATTTACTCCTCTTGCACGTATTTACAAACTTTCCAAGTACCACCTGAAGCTCTGTGTTGATCACTTCTGATAGTAAATTGCAGTGTTACCCTCAAGACAGCTGAACTCAAAAGTAAAGTTAAGTTAGAGCACTACAAAGCAGCAAGGATCAAGCGCAAACTGCCCTTTGAAACATTCCTCTAAGATGGGGACACCTCTAGCTGCTTACATCTTCACAGTTCCCCTCACTGGTGTTCTTTGAAGAATTACCAGAAACAAAAAAGGAAATAGCAACATAGAGTAAAAACAGATCAGGCTGACAAAGAAGATAAACAATGTTTATTTTCAAAATAAACATGCTCTTTCCCCCCTACACAAACTGAGGGATAAACAATAATATTTTGATAACTCAGATGAATATTTGAAATATCATGAATTCGGAATATTTGCAGAGCAATGAAATATTTTTACCATACAGGTAAGTTGCATACAAACTAGTTTCACTATATCTAGTGGGTCAATTTCAAGGCAAAGGTTAAAGCCTGGTTTCAGAGACACTTCAGGCTTTGAACAGATTTCAGCTAATGGAATTTTTCACTAACTGTTCACTCTTAGTGACAAAAATGTTCAATTAGTAAGTTTACAGGCTGCTGGCAAAGTGCCATCTTTTCAGTACACCGCTCTAAAAAAAACCATTATAAAATCTGGTAAAAATAAATCTACATTACAGTAAACTCACAAAAATCCAGGGCTACTAATGCTCAACTCCAAATTCCTCTTCAAAGATAAGCCAAACTTCCTGAACACAGCATTTAAGAAACTACTATAAGTTTCTCAACTGTGGAGCTCCTGTGAAAGGCGTGAACAAAGAAAGCATGATGGCACTTACCTCAGAGCTAACTTTCAGTTCTGGGACACTGTGAACCATTGATACAGTTGCTGTGGATAATGGCACGCTCTGTTTTCCATTCTTGCTACGTATCCTAATCACATAGGGAAAAGCAGCATGACATGAGAGAGTAATAGCTCACTGAAATGCTGAACAGACTAAAATCTGTAGTCTCAAACTAATCACCACCAAAAATTAATTAAAAAGAGCTATTTTAACTAACACACTCTTTCAAATTCTTCCTAATGCAAGTTACTAGACAAAGTGGATAGAGATCAAAGAAGCCCACCAAAAAAAACCCTGCAAAAAAGCCACTTTGGTAAGTTATACTTCCATACAATTATTTCATGACACATGACACTATGATGAAACACATCTAAGTATTGATTTGCATCAAAAAACAAGCTATAAAATAGGTATAACTATCAAACTACTCAAATTTAAAACTATTCCACTTCTTTTTTTTTTTTGCAGTCACTCAGCATGCAATTATAGGCTTTTTTCCCAAGTCAGGGTATGAAAAATTTAAATGAAGGATGGCAAAGTTACTCTCTGCACAGAGCGACTTACAGGTGACTGCTGCTTCACAAATACCATCCAAAAAAAATCCCCATATATGTTCTTCCCATTGGCACAGAGTGAGGAACTCCTTGCATGCTCATGTTTATTTTATTTATATGCATATTATACACACAGACTTAGTGGTACACAGATGTGTGCACATACAGATAGCAGCACAGAAGAGGTGCCACCCTTGTGTGCATACATATCTATGACACAGAGTGTGTGTGAGTGCACACACGAGTATGAAATTGCTTGAAAACTGACCAAGCAACCCTGTACAGGATCCCTTTCACTAGCTTACAGCTTACATCAATCAACTTATTGGCAATTCTGACATCTAAATGATGATTTACCAATACTAAAAAAAACTACCATACAAATTTTATCCTAGGTGACACATGCACATGTTTTAATTCTCCCATGTACCAGTCCTACTAAGGACAAGGTTTGGTAACAAATCTACAAGAAGCGTTAAACCAGACTGCACTTTGTGACAAGCAAAATGTCTGAGGAACAACTGTACTGAGCTGAGTTGAGACAGACACAACCACAGACAGGTTATCTTTCACTATATGGCAGCACTGATGTCCAGAAACAAAAGGTATTACTTGGTCTAAAGTTTACATGTACATTTTAGCAGCTTACATCCTTTGCTTCCAAGTTCAGAAAACCTCATATATAACCCTGAGAGGCATTTTAAATGAGCCTTTAAAAATTATTAACTGTTTTCAGACCATTAGTTGAATGGCTACTAAGAACACTGTACTTGCTTTTCTCCAAGCAAGAAAAGCATCAATGCTTTTGAACTGTCTTCAGATGTAGGCTCAGCAGACATAACATGGTATTGCAGTTGTATAAACCATTTTGTATAAAATGAAGACACATACATAAGACACAGTAAGAAGTATTAAGTGAAAAAAGCTTTATTCACTGGATACCTTGAGTTTTTCTGGGTTTTTCATGAAACAATAGCAGTAGAGCAATATTTAGATATGACTGTATTCAAACTTCAAGTATTCACTGAGGACACACAAAGCCCCATTCATGATTATCCTAACTTTACTAGGTTTGCCAAATAATATTTGTTTACAAAATATTAACATTCAACTTTAAATAAAAAGTTATATCCAAATATTAACCAGGCTACTTCTTGCATAGTACTTTGAATATTCAGTCCACTTGCACTACTTTGTGGGATACTGTTCACAAAATAATTCTTAACAAATAGCATGAATTAAGATGAAACTTAAGTATTTCCAGCCAAATGAAATGAGTATGCAACATTAATTTATAAAATCCAGGCAACTGTATAGCCTGTTTTGGAACAGCTGTTGAATTAGTAATGTTATATGCATAAGAAACATTCTCTTTACCAAGCAATGAGACAGAGCAAAGAAGAAATACAATCATCTTTTGAATTTGCTTTCTTTTTTGCCTAAGGCTTAAATTCCTTTAGTTCTATGGTAGAACGTTTCACAAAAAACTGAAAACAGTTAAGAAGCCTTAAATTGAAACCACTGAAGACAAGCTAGCTCCCATTCAGGCACAGTACAAACGAAGCAAGGTCATAGGAATGAGACTGGTATTACGTCTCTGCTATCTGCACCTGCACACATAAAGCTCTCAGGTTTACTAAGCCACTGCTGACACACCAGAGAACTCTCAGTCTCAGTGGTGAGTACATGGAAAGCAAAATGTGATGAGAATTTACCTCCCTACAGAAATTCCTTATATTTTCTACCTAAGTTACCCTACATCATCTCCACAAAAAAAGAGCATGCACAGTTCTTAAATCCTAAATGAGTGGAGACCTCATAGCAGCCCTCCAGTACCTGAAGGGCCTAAAAGAGACCTGGAAAGGAACTATTTACAATGGCATGTAGAGAGAGGACAAGGGGGAATGGCTTTGAATGAAAAAAGCATAGGTTTCATTAGCTATAAGGATAAAATTGTTCTCTGTGAGGGTGGTGAGGCACTGCAACAGGCTGCCCAGAGAAGCTGTGGGTGCCCCATCCCTGGAAGTGTTTAAGGCCACACTGGATGGGACCCTGAGCAACTTGGTCTAGTGGAAGGACTCCCTCCTCGTGGCAAGGGGGTTGGAACTAAATGACCTCCAACAAGCCCCTTCCAACTCAGGATATTTTATGACTGTACTAGACGAGAGAAGGAAGAGCTTGAATCCCTAATCAGAAGCAAGGAGAAGTTGGAAAAAAGAGCTGGCAGTACTTACTGAGTTAAATCCTGGCCACATTCTGCACACAAGCCTTTCATAACAACAGGATGGCTGCATCCTTCCAGTCTCACCAAGACAGTCCTGAAAAAGATGCAGGCATTCAATTTACAGTAGGTAGATTACAGACATGTAGATTAGTAACCTACAGATTGAATGAATTCAAAGAATAAATTCTGGTTATGTGTCAGCCCCGTAAGTTATATGCTTTTGCCACAAAAGGACAACCACCTAAATCTTCAAATTATTACTTTCACAACTTTAAAAGTCACTGAATCATATATTAAGGTCAGTTTCTAACCATAGTTTAGCAAGAAATTTCAATGAGAACAAGTATTGTTTGTCCAGAAACAGTTTACATTCACTCAGGTACAACCCCCCATTAATACCCTACTGAACTACACAGTAATGAAAACCAAATGCAGAAACTTCAACATCACAGAACAGCTCAGATTCTCTTCCTTAAAATCACTGAATCCAACCATTAACCTAACACTGCCAAGCCCACCACTAAGCCATCACATCTGCATGTCTTAAATTCATCCCGGGATGGTGTCTTGACCCCTTCCCCAGGCAGCCCATTGCAATGCCTGACAACCCCTTCCATGAAGAAATTTCTCCTCATATCCGGTATAAACCACCTCTAGCACAACCTGAGGTAATTTCCTCTCATCCTATTGCTTGATACTTGGAAGAAGCAACTCCTACCTTGCTACACCCTCCTTCCAGGCAGTTGCAGAGAGTGGCAAGTCCCTCCTTGTACCTCCTTTTCTCCAGACTGAACACCCCCAGCTCCTCATCAGACTTGTGCTCCAGAGGCTTCCCCAGCTTCACTGCCCTTCTCTGGACATGCTCCAGGACTTCAATGTCCTTTTTGTACTGAGAAGTCCAAAATTTAACCTAGGATTTGAGGTATAGCCTCGACAGTGCCAAACACAGTGGCAGACAAGTTCTATACCAAAGTAAGTTTGTTATTTTTATGGCAGACAATCTTCTCAGAAAAATATTTTAATTTCTGATCCTTAAGCCTTGAATCGACCCATCTTAAAATAAAGACATAGAAAAGGATATTTTACTCTTTCTTTTAAACAAACCAAACAAACCAAACTTTGGCTAAACCAAACTAGAAATTAGAGCTGGAAGCAGAGAAGTGCAGCATTCACTACTCCAAACTATTCAGAAGACAAACTCTACTTTTCAGTTGAATAGCCCAACTAAAGTATTCCTCGTCCAGTTATCAAAATCCAAGGTCTTGAAAATATCATTATTTATTTTCTTTCAAACACTTAACAGCCATTATAAGATAATTGTTTGCTTCAGTACAGGTGGAGGAACTGAACTTTCAGAATTATTTTTCAAAAATGTTAGTGAGTAGATATAGTTTAGCTTCTACAAAATTTCACCAACTCTGTGATAATGAGCTACAGCATCTCCCTAATATTTATAAAAAATTAAAAGGTCAAACAGCTAAAAAAAAAATCCAAACAAAAAGCCAAAACCAAGAAGACTCACGCTCTTTCATAAACTGGCTGTAGTGTTTTAAGTGTGGCTTCAAATCTGTAGGCAGTAAGCTGACTACAACAGGAAGAAAACTGGTTTTGCATGCTCAAATCTTGCATTCATATATCTGACTACTAAGTGTTTGGGAATTCCAAGCAGAAATCCACTTTCTAAATAATACCTGCAACTGCTTACTTGCAACGTGTCCCTTGTTCTTCAACAACCATAAGAATGATGACTCTACTAACAAAACTGCAGTTCCTGCCCACAATGAGAATTATTTTCCTCTTTGAGAGCAAAAACTAGATGCAGGTCAGGTTCCTTTCAAAAGAAGTCTTCACAAGCCATCATACTACCAGTATTCCCATTTACAAAAGTGCAGATCTATGCTCTTCTTACTAGCAGACATTATCTGCTTGTAAATTACACCTCCTCTTCCTGTGTAGGCATCTCAGATCTTCTCTTTACAAACATGGTGTTTCACAGAAAACAAATAATCAGTCTTGGCTTTTTAAAAGAACTGCACAAGATAAAGTATTTTTGTGGCCCTTCACTAGTGGCAATTCACTGTGTGATTATTTCACAGAATTCGGGTCTCCCCTCACCCCCCTATGTGTGCATTATTTAATTTGACTCTCCTCCCCACTCTCTTTGACAATATGTCTATCTCGCTGTCTTTTACACTGATTCACTGCTAAGCTCCTTCTTAGGCTACCAACTCACACTAATGACCATGCTGGAATGTTTCATCCTCACCATGTGTTCAGTGTATGAATCAGAAATTACAGACACACCTAAAAGGCCAAAAAACCCACCCCCCCCACCCACAAGCTACAAAAACAAGCTTAAGAGATGACAGTGACTAAGTTTATACCCTAAATGAATTGATTTTCAATAGTTCAGGAGAAAAAAAGCCTTTCAATGCCAGCTTAGAAAGCAAAATATCTCCAGACATTCTCTACTTCGCAGTCAACGTAACCTCACAATCCAGGTATGCAACAGGAGGAGCTGGCACACTCCTGGGCTGAGGTGTGATTCAAAATTAGACATGTAAGAGCAAAGATTTTTATTAGAAAATTAGAGTTCTAAATTATTCATTGATACCACTCCTAAAAATTCTCATACCAAGCATGACCACTCAATAGCTGTTTTGCCCCTGCAAAATCCAAATATAACCAGAACTCCTGGCCACACTTAGATGTGCTGGAGATAAAATAAGAAGTACATGATACCAAGTCATCTGTCATACTGTTCTCTGTGATGTTTAACTCAAAGGACAGAGGAAGAACTCCAGAACCCTAATAAACTTCTGAGCAACATACAACCAAATGGTCAAGTTTCAATTCCAACTGTCAGGATCTCAGGCAGACTTCTCTCAGGAAAAAAGTCCAACTCTACCTAGTGCTGCAGAAAGCCTGAACTCTACTAATGCCTAAGCACACTTAAATTTTAGCACATGTGCTTTAATTAGAAAAAGAAACAAGCACAGACCTCATGTAAAATGACTTTTGTTCATTTCACATCTAGAAGCTCTCCTTTTACTGTTGAAGGGAGGGATTTTCAAAATGCAATGGCCAAGACTGAAGTCAACTATCAGAGAAAAGTGATCTGAATAAAAGTGTGCATGCCTCATTTTACAATGGCTGCACATACCAAACATGGGTTCAGGTTTCTGCCTGTTCTCTTCTCTGGGTCATAAGTGAAACTCACTTAAAAAAACCAGAGCCTTTCCCTATTCCATTTCTACAAAGAATAAACAAATTCCCCCTCCTGCCCCCTCCAAAAATGAGGAATTACAACACACTTTACCACTGGCAACACTAACAGCATCTTCCTCTTCTTCAGGACCCACCCGGTGATACGCAGAGCTCAACTGGCTACTTCAACAATAGCATTCCAAGGAAAATACCACAAAAGATGCTAAACTTTTTTCTAGTTTTACAAACTGTCCCAACTGTGCAGATGAGCTGGGTGAAGCAACCAAGTAACTTGGGCTTGTCACTAGGCTGTGACAAGCACACTTTTTTTTGGGCAACTGTAGAGGTGGCAGATCATTCCAATAGCTAAATGACTGCAAGAGAACCACAAACTACCCATGTGGTTTCTTTGGTACAATGAAACTTGAACTAGTAAACAAGGACACCCAGCCTGGGCCCTTATTCACATTCCTTCCTGATGTGCTTGTAAACAACAGAAAAATTAGGTGTGCCATTAAAACAAAATTCTGGTTTTTGTGGCCACAATCATGAATAGGAATAGACATTTACCAACAGCCTCAAGATGCAGGTGACCATAAGGTCATCACTGTTTTCCCAGTACTTCCACACTTACATCCTGTTTCTAAACCAAGGTTTAATAGTCCTTTATTAGTATCTTCTTTAAGTCAGCAGCATGGGAAAAAGGAAAAAAAAAGGAAAGCTTTCATGAAATCCAACATGATTTTTTTGCTTTAATTAAGAGGAAGTCGATGTCTGTGCTAGTCCTAAAGCCTGGTCATTACTGCTGACTCCAAATGGAAGAACTTAGTATCAAGCATAACCACAGCACTTGTTCCTCAAAACTTAATTACATGGGAAAGCCAAAACAGAGTTGTCATGTCTGTGCTATTCCTGGTTGTAGCAACCAGTCTACCAAATCACTGAAGAAAACCCACTGCAAACAAAAAGAAATACCCTAAAGGTTTTAGTATCACTTAATTTTGTCGTTTTTGGTTAGTTGGTTGGTTTTTTTTAAGCATGTGTTGAGGTTCGAAAGTTCTCCTTTTTGTGTTCTTTTCTTTTTCCCTTGAGGAATTTTTTCCCTGGGTGTGTTGCAGAGAACGATGGCTGGGTGCTTAAGAGAACAAAGGGAAAGGCCAAGGAGGCTGCCCCTCTGGCATCTGGGGGGTGGGAAGGGAACACAGCTCGGAGGGCCGGGGGGCACTCAGCGTTTGTCACGAGGTGAGGAGAGGCTGCTGCTGCCGTGGTGGGGAGAAGGACGCAGCGCTGAACCTCTGCATTTCTGGCTGCTTTCCTTCTGTGGGAGAAGCCCCGGGATTCCCGAACCTGCTCTTTCCTGCCCTGCTGGGAGTCGGGCTGTGGCCACCGTGCCCCTGCTGCTGCCCTGAGCCCGTGCTGCTCTGTAGCCTGCCGAGACCTCCCGGGATTTCTGCTGCGGCTCCGGACTTGTCTGCTACCCAGGATCTGTGCTCGTCCCTGCTGTCCCAGCCTGTTGCTACCGAGGATTCTGCTGGACACCGGGACCAGCGGCCCACTGGCGGTTTGTGAGACCTTTGTTCCGTCCCTTCCCGGGACCCTTCCCGGGAGCCGCCATTGCCTTGTGAGGGCCGAGCTCGCTCCGGAGCGCCCCCTGCAGCCGCGGGGGAACCATCGCACCCGCCCTGCTCGCCGGGGCACTGTGGGTGGGGTTCTGTTTGCTGTCATTGTCAGAGTTACTGCTGTCTGCTTGTGTTGTTTTGCATATACATATATATATATATTAGTAAAGGACTGTTATTCCTATTCCTCACATCTTTGTCTGAAAGCTCCTTCATTTCAAATTTATAATAATTCGGAGGGAAGGGGGATTGCATTTTTTTTTCCATTTCAGGGGAGGTTCCAGCCTTCCTTGACTGACACCTGTCTTTCAAACCAAGACAGCATGATATAACACTTCCAGCAGCAAGTGCAGGAGTTGAAGGAGAAAAGAAACAAGAACTTCTTGAGATGTTTTTTTCCATGGTAAGTTAGCTACCTGCATCAGGAAGGGCTGGCCAGCTGCAGCACATGAGTATGACAGCCAGGAGATCTCTTTGTAATTGTCGTCAGCAAAGCTCTGTATCTTAAGGATACTCAGCATAACACAGAAATAGAGAGGTTCCCTCTATTACCCAGAACTAGTCTAACCTGACTGTGCATTAGCCATGGCCTTCTATTACAGCTTGGCTTCACTTCCAGAGGCAACTGCTCCAATGACATGCTGCCAGAGAAAGGCAATGGCCTACTTTCTTTACTCCCCACCCTCATGTTCCCTCTCAAAGCCCACTTCTCCTCTGGCACTTCCAGAAGGACTATTTCAGTACAATGCAAGATAGAACTCACCAGTCCCAACCAAGTTTTCTGCTGTTTTTGAGTGAAGCAGATGATAAGAGCAATAAGCATCAAGGATGATTGATCAAAGCTGCAAATGTTTTGCAAACAGGGCTAAGACTGGGGAAAGACAGACACAAGTTTGAACAACTCATATTTTCTCTCCACCGTAGCTAGGCCACTTTGTTAGTATTTATCTTGCCTATCTGTCAAGACTAGCTTGGACAACTCCAAGTCATGGAAACATTAAGTTTTATTTATTACCTTAAAGTCTGTTTCAAGGTACCATGCATTGGCTTTGAAAATATAGTGCAATGTAGTGCAAATTTACAAGATGAAGCTGCTGCCCAGCACTGACTTGTATCTCATGTGAGTGTTGGCAGTCAAGTAATTGCTGGGTTTCCTCACATCTGTTTGGTATAAAGAGAGACATCAAATACCACAAGAAACACACAGACCAAGTTGTCACTGTGATCACTTAAAGCTGCTGCCCTTAATCTGATGCCATATGCCTTTCCAATTAGCATTAGAAGATGTCTAAGTGTACCAACGCAGCAAAAGGAGATACTGGCGTGCAAGTAAACAGAAGTCACTGCTCTGGTTCTGCAGAATGCTCAGGAGGGTGTCACTGACAAACCGTCAAGGGGTAAAAATACCAAATGAACACATCTTCAGATCAATGATTATTAATACCAACCATTACTGAATCAACCAACTGATCTAGAACAAGTATGAGCACAAAACCTTTTAGTTGTCAGATGAAGTTAGATTCAACCTAAACCCTACTTTTACAGTGTCATTAGTCAGATTTCTGAAACACTGATATTTTTGTTTGCTTATACCAGAACAGTATTTTGTGGTGTGTGTCTGCAGCATTTAGAACCACAATTAAGAGTCCTGAAGACCAATTTACATCAAACCTCTTTGTTACACAGGACTCCAGTTTTGTTGCAAGGATTTTTTCAAAGCCTGAACCACCTTGGTCTCACCATGTAAGAGTATTTAACAACTGGATTTATATATTTATTTAACCCTCATTAATATCTGTGAGGAAGCTGAGAGAGTCCTTGAATAATAGATTAAAAATACCAAGGATTCACAAGGACACATGGCCCTTGTTGCTACAGGCATGCTGCGGCCCGAGGTGTAGGGAGAGACTAACACACCAATATGATGTGGAATCAAGCTCCGTTTAATAGGTTCCAGCGTCTACACTTTATACTTTTTGAGGTTCCATATCATGCATCACACAACATATTATCGGATAATACATGTTTTCATGCAGATAGCACGCGCCCAAGCTCCCTTTATGATTGGTTGGTTAAAGCTACGCTATATCTTGCTTTTGCGGTTAACTGCAAGCACTAACATCCTCTAATTCTGCTTACTTCTTCTTTCTTCTGCCAACTCTCCTATGTCAAGGCTCGGTCAAGAACACAACAAGCGAACATCTGGATTCATTCAAACTAAATTCGTCCATAATAATCAAACATGCCCAGAGCCCCAGCACAGGCAACACATGGTGTACAGCCTCTTGAAGCAGTTGGAGGAATTATGTCTCATCAGTCCACCAGAGCAGCCACTTGACTTACACTCAAGGGCAGCAAACACAGCTGTATTTCAAATACACATGAGCCCCAAAGGCCTCACCCAAACAAGTCATGCCTTTTGATAAAATCCCCCAAAACCCAAACAAACCCCCATGCCATAGGCTAGACAACTATGTAACAACTGCTGGGAGCAGCAGCTGACAGAAAGCATAGTTCATACTTCAAGGCATCATCTCAGTTCTCCAAAGTTAATGGGGAAATAAAGGGTCTTGAGATTATTTTTCCTCTGTTAAACACAAACTATTCACAATTATGAGTTAAAGCGTTGTGAACTTCTTTCTTCTACTTTTCAGGCAAAATACCTATTCAGGCTTAGACTAAGGTCATAAACGCCAAGAGAAACACAGGCCCAGAATTTCTGGGTTTTATTTATAAACCAAAAAAACATCTTAGGCTTTAAGTAAGTCTATTTCCATGACTTATTTCCATTTACTTCCAGAGAAGAGTGTACATTACAAGCAAGGAGGTAACCCTCTTTCACCTTCCATGCAGACATCTGTGAACAGCTTCTTGCATGTTTCAAAAACCACTGCTAAGAGTTAACAACGTATAATAAAAAGGTACCAAAAAAAAAAAAAAAAAGCAAATGGGCTTGCAATGCCCTTTGCATAAAAACTAGTAAATCTTTCAAATATTATTTACAGTGTCCTTTTATTTTATTTAGAATATTTTAAGCCAGAAGTAGTATTATTTGGGAGAATTCAAAAGTAATTTTTTTTTAAAGGGAAAAGGTAAAAAATCAGTTCTCAATGCTTTTACATAGAACTGCTTCAAAACAATGAAATTTACAGAGAATTAATCCAGAAGTGGAAAGATGCAAGCCTGTAACTCTGTAACTTGTTTCTTTAGTATTAAGTACTTCTAATAATTAAAGAAGAAAACAGGCTGTCATATCTCAGTGATTCACTAAAGCAATAAACAGTTCTGCAATCCACTCCCCCCATTATTGGTGTCAACTACTGACATTACTTTTATGCATTTGCTTTTCTATTGCCACTTCTCTCTGACTGCAGTCATAGCAGTCATACAGCAGTTCCCAAACACTTGCTGCAAAACTCCCCCTGAGAGGTGAGGAATATCCAGCTGACAGCAGGATCAATCCAAATTTATGCATAGGAAATAAATACATGCGATAAACCCTAATGCAACCTAAGTGGCATTTACTCAAAAAGTTGAAGTGACTGAGTAGTGACTGTACATCCTTCTAATTGACAGAAGGATAATTAACCTAAACCCGAAACTTTCTCAAACCACACTTCAACTTTCACATCACTTACTAAAGAATAGTACTTGCAGATGAACTGCTGCAAATCCAGGTGATAAGAGTCTTGGACTAATCCCACCTCTGACTCATTTTTGTTTTTTTCAGGCATATACCTCTCCTTCAGGTAAAGGCCCATAATTTCCCCTTATCTCAGACCAACTTACCACTGCATTCCTCCCATGCCCAGTCAAGATAGCTTGTAATTACCAGAACAAATCTGGTTTGCCTCCTGCACCTGTAGGCTCACATCTAGAGAATCAGCAACAGATGAACACCCAAACAGCCTGGACACCAAAGCTGAAAGAAGCAACTGAGAAAGAGACCATTTCAAACACACATACAGCTGATATCAAAGTTATAAACATGGGCTTTGCTTCTTCCTGTGCAAAGAAATCTGGGAGGATGCTGTGATTTCTCCCCCTCTGCCTTACACCTTCTCCAAATATTTTATCACCTTCCCCACTGAAACCATGCACTTAAGCAATCACAGTCCCTTTGTCTGTTACTTCCAAACACCAAATAAAACGCAAAGAGGCTTACTGCAGGATGCACAGTCCTCAAGTCTAACAGCTTCCTCCCACCCTTTCCCTTTTTAGATACTGCGGCAAACTTATCTGGACATGACACCCTGTGTGCTTTCCTCTGGGACTTACTGCTAAACCAAAGGAACACACAGAAGAAAAATTAACAACTCTTAACACCGTTAAGAGCAATTATGAACCAGACTGTCCAAGTTACACCACAGTTTTCAAACGAGGAGCAGCAGCTCCACATTTGACAACTATATGACAGCAACAGCATCACGTGAGCCCAGAAACCTGACACACTCTGAAACACAGAACAACAGCTTAGAAAGTTGCCCAGCTTATAAAGGATGTGATAAATAGCTGTAAAGTTAATGGAGTTCTCTTCTTGAGCAATGCTTTCCTTGGCTAGGACCACTTGCCCCCCTGGCCCTTACGTGAATGGGAATCCACAGCATTCACTCCCTTAAGCTTGGACCAAGACCATTTGCCTTTCATGCCTTTCCAAATGCTGCAAAGTCTTAGATGTAATTTTTAACCCAGGAAGCACTAAAAAGAAAACAAATAGGCATTATTCAATTCTACTGTGTCAAAATCACTGCCTTATGCTACAGTTCTTCTCAAAACACTTGTAGAAAAGCAATTTCAGTTTTGTTTTTTAAGATATTAGTGCAATATTGACCTGGCAATATCCCAATTCTTGCCTTACAAAATGGAGCATTTCCTTTAGCACAGACCAGTAGTCTCTCCTGCTGGTGACAGTTCTATCTTTCCCCTATTTCCAATTCCCTAAGTCTAACTTCAGCAAAACCAAACCTAGACAAAAAGTATAATCAAGATCCTTGAACTGTAACCTGTAATGCATTACCTGCTCTACAGGAAGTAATTTCATGTTCCCTTATATGCTTTAAAAGACAACTACTGCCAATTCAGCTATCCATATATGGCAGAAGAATGTAAATTACCTTTAATATTTTTAACTACACCAAACAGATATCCATAAGAATATTTCGTAAGTGATAATTTACAATGAATTGTCTATTACCATCTTCCAAAAGAGGTCCCAAAAATTACAGGCTGGGAGCTCTTTACTAAGCCTTGAGGCTAGTACGTCCCATCTGCACATATTGTTATATACTACTGTCAGTGTTTAAGATTTTGAAATACCATCAACCTATAATCAATTTCATTTAGTGAGTTCAAATGTTGCATTAGCCATTTACCTAAGGGAAGTCTTCCACTAGGTAAATCTGACTTTGAAAATCCAAACAGCTGGGATCCCTACAAGGGTGAGCCTGTAAGTTAACACCAAACACACAGTCATCAAATCAGAAAGCTCCAAGTAGGCATGCAAGTTTTACTACTGAGATAGCTCAAGGGAAAAAAAACTCTGGGGCAAGACAATCTTTCAGAACAATTCAAAGCTGAAGCCTTGTTGCTCTCTTCCTTTCTCAAACTTTTCCAATCCCTCCCAGTTCAAATGGCTATGTATTTTGCAACATAAAAATTAAAGGTCTCATTTCAGTCCTCCTGTCAGAATTTTTGTCCATACATTTTCTCTTCAGAAGAGAAGAATTACAGAAAACCATGTGGCAGTTACTGAGAAGAAACAACATGCACACTTGCCTTTGAAAAATACTGGTTTTCTAAACAACTCTAGTATTAAAATAAAGCTCAAAAATACCCTAAGGAAACAAGACTGCAATACCTAAAAAAGAAAATCCATTACCATTAGGGTAAAAATGCAATCTATTTCCAGCACAGACATCTACAAACCAACATTTTTTAAAAACTGCTATAACCTGCTTGTAGTTCTACAATGGGATGCATAAAACAGTACCATGAGCTACCTCATTCTGTCTGCTGGCCCATACACTCACACAGCAAAAAGTCCTTGAGCAATTCATAGTACAAACTAAGACAGTAAAAAATCACTCATTTTGGGAGAAACCTTGTAAAAATAAGAATGTTACCAAGGATTATCACACAAAATGTCATATGAAAAATATACAACCTCAGAAATGTTATTCCCTATTTATTCCCTTGGTGAGTCTACTGGCATTTACACAATCACTTTGATCTGACCTATAAATGGGCTACAGCTGAAAGGATAAATTACTCTTCCTTTCCTTACACCACACTCCTGTTGCAGCAACTGAACAAAAGAGGGAATTGATTACTATGGACCCTTTTACAGGACATTGGGTGGGAAGGACAGAAGGAAAAAAAGATGAGAAGCCACACCATCTTTAGCTACATGATTTCCAACACCCTATTCAATGCAAGCTGAAGGTGCTCAAGTGGGAGCATCCCTTCCAGCCAACTCTCATATTAGCATGAAGCAATCAGGAAACCACGGTCTAAGAAAGCCACACTGAGGAAAAACTGCTTACACAAGGCTGCTATAACCACACTGATGGTAAATTCCAAGAATGATGCCTATTTCCAATGGAACCTGACTGAGCAACTTGATTCTCTTAGATAAAGAAGCTCCTACAATTTTTGTGAAAACATAGTCATGTAAAGAAAAGGCACTTTGTCCTCTACCACCCAGTGCAATGAGCTATATTGTGAGCTTCCAACTTGTTAGGTACCTAGGAATAGGAGAAAGAGAATGTAGTGAAAGACCAAAGCCCTCATTTAAAACTTGCATCTTTTTCAATATCCAGTTAAACGAAACACCAGAGAGATAGCCTTCTTTTAATGTTTCTGGGTATCACAGTAAATGGCAGAAAGGAGAGAGGAAAAATATAAAAAAAAGAGACACAAGAAACAAGTCAGAAAGATGTATACTGAAACTTACTAAAAAAAATACAATGCAATGAATTCAGGCATAAAAAGAAGTTAGACAAGAGATACAGTAAGCTGGGATTGTTACGTATTATTCAACAATCCTCAATGTTTGGCACTGAGGTTTTTTTTTTTAGAGCCTTGTAACTTCATTAAATATTTGCCAAGATATTATGAAAACATTTGTCTCTAACAAACAGCAAGGTGTTTTTCCTGTACTTTGTTAAGTGTCACTACTTTAACATAAGCTGCAATTCATTAACATTTTATTCCCTTTGGAAGAACGTAAAATGCATGGTACTGGAATCTGGGGTTAAGTGGACAGTAAACTAGGCCCTGAGCCTATGTGACATTAGATAACCAAAAGATATTCTTTTAAAAATATATAACCAAGTTTCTGGTACAAAAAAATATCAAGCAAAACCAAAAACCTACGGTTTTAGAGAACAAATCCTCACCCCTTTCCTGCTATCTTCTCCAAAACCAAAAAATTACAAGTTTTGTTTCACTAGGATCCAGATAGTTTAGTTAATACAACAGTTTTTATTGTTGTAATAAAAACTTGTGTTTTTATTACAACACAAATATGCTGTGTAGAAGAATGTGAATTTTCTCTATTAAAGGTATGTGGTAAGACACAAAGATACCTGCATTAAATATGCAGGTAATAAATATTTTGGAAGACTCTTCTAATGTGAACCGAACAAGACCCTTGCAATAGTCTGTCCCATCAGTAGGGCAATGATTTTATTTTAGAAATGCTTATTTAAATATTTGCATAAAGCATTAATACTGACCCAACCCAGAAACCTGACATACCTGTAGCAGCCTCAGAATTACTAACTTTGATGGGTAACTGGCACTAATAATACACAGAGCAGTGCAGGATTTTTGGTATTTTGTTGTTCCTGCTACCCCTCAAAATTATGCTTCATTAACATCAAAGGCCTTTCATTAATTGCTTCCTGTCCTCCCTGTTATTTACAGTCCTAAAAGGTTAGACATCTTTCTCGCTCAGGTTCCAGTCTGACATGTGATGCATGCCTACCTCTGCTAGAATAAGCAAAAGCTACCTACTGCCTGCCTGCCTGCCTTGGGCTCTTCCCTGGGGAAAGTCTGCACCCCTGTCAACGTTAAAAAGCAGATAATCAAACTACAAGAAATTAAGTGTTATAAATGTGCAAAATTACTTTCACACAGCAAAAGATTTCATCTCATGCCTGATATAAAAGAAAAATAACCAAAAGTTAGAAATGTGCCTTCTTAATTGGGAGAGACTTGTGTGAAATCATGTCTTTATTTCCAGAAATACTATGACCTAACTGACACAGAATAAAACTCATCCACTCATATTGTTTATCCTCAAATAAAAAGGTTTGATCAACTTATCTTCTCATGTTCTAATGAAAAGGAAAAATATTTTGAATAGAAACAGTACTTCTACAGTGTTCAGGGTCTGACAAATACTTGCAAATATCTTTGGTTCACGTAGAATTTGAGGCTAAACAGGCCAAATTCATTTTTCTGAAGGCAGCATGGCACCTACCATTCTGGACAGTTTGGATTACAAAAGGGGCATCTTCTGCAGATGATGAATAAATTTCAGCTAAGTTACTTACTTTAATCACACCTGTGTTTTAATTAAAAAAAGTCCCTTAACATATATCAAAATTTTGTTAATAGTTAGTGAAATATTATTTCAATTCCACAAAATGGGAAGCCACAGGCAAGAGATTAAATGCTTGCAAACAAAACTTTTTAAGTGACCAAAGAAATGCAGCTATGTCTTCAAATGCTGACCAGTTCTACTAGCCTTAGGTCATGCTTATTCTACCTCTTCACTTGAACTTTTCCCTTGCAGTCACCCAGTGAATACCACTGCAACAGACAACAGAGGAACCAGGCTGAAAAGTCAGAATTCCAGAAGCCTAACGCCTAGCAATAGTAAATATCAAATATTCCAGAAGCCAAGAACAACGGTAATAAAGAACATCATTTATTTTCTAATTGTCTCAAAGCAAGGACTTGCTAATTATAATCAAGTGACTCAAGACTAGACAAATCCAATAAGAACACTATATAAAAACTGGTGCATTCCAGTCCCGAAGTTAACCCTGAGCAAAGCTAAAACTAAAATACTGCTTCATCAGACCCAGCCTACTTTAAATTGATTACATTTTTCACTTAGAATATTTTTAGTTTGGTTTTCCTTCCAAGTGCTTAGCTAACACAATGAAAAGACCAGATAGTTACCTCCCCTTCTATTCAGTGCTAGCAAGATGAATTTTGTCATGCACGTGGTGTTTTAAAATTTCAGTCTGTACTTTTAACATCTTTTTTAGTCTGACCAAGTATTTACAGTACCTTTGGTCTACATCAGGTATTAAACATTGTCCATGCTGCATCAGATGCAATAGCAGAATGCTGATGTGGCACAAAAGGAAAGTCACAGTCTTATCTCAGAAAGAGTTATCTCCATAGCAAGAAACACACAGCTTATATCTCCTCAGGAGCACATTATATTACTGACTGATATAAAAATGCATCAGACTGGTTTTTTCCTTGAACCTTTGCGAGCACCCTCACACACAGATGTTTTGCATATACTAGTGAATTTCAATCAAAAAAGTTTAGGCCTGGCTGCTCCCACCTAAAAATCAAAATAACTGCAATCAAACAAAATAGCTTGCTGTCATAAAACAGAAGAAGCAGAGTGTTTCACTAGTTTCCTGTTGGGGGAAAAAAAATCTGTTCAAAGTACAGAGTAGCAGGCTATTATCCAATTTAACCCAGAAATCTGAGAGGCCCACTATCTATCAGGCAATTAAGAATTTAAAAGTCAACCAACATTCAGCCTTATCAAGACAAACGCATTGCTAAACAATGGAAAAAAAAGGTCTCCTTTAGTTCCTTGCTCTTACCAAAGTTAAAATTACAACCTCTTGTTTATATTTGTGAAGCCTTATAGATTAAAACATCTACAGCATTAAAACATTTAGGCTGCCAATACTGTGTGTAAGGTACTCAGTAATTTTAAAACGCATTGCCTGTTTCCCATTAAAATTCCTTCTATTGGGCACAAAATGATCTGTTTGCCCCCCGAGTTTTGCACCAACCTAACAGCCAAACTAAAAAGAGCATATTAGGACAAGAGGCAGTAGGCAGAAACTGATGCATAGCAAGTTCCACCTAAACACGGGGAACAACTTTATTGCGCTGGTGACCGCGCACTAGGACAGATTCCCCACACTGGGTAGCCACCCCCAATGGAGATATCCCAAAAGCGTCTGGTTGGAATCCCATTCAACATGCCGTGGGGCGACTCTAAACGAGCAGAGAGGCTGGACCGGATGACCCACTGTGGTTCCTTCCAATCTGATTCATTCTGTGATTTCCAAGTAGTTTTTCCAGTAAGAGCAGTTTTTAGAGAACCCCGACACAGCAGAAGTAGATGCACAGCTCTCTGAGACAGAGCTCACAGCGAAGGGCTCAGCTCTGAAACACGGGAGCGGAGCATGATCCCTCAGCACCTCCCCGGCCGCTTCCTCCTCCTCCTCCTCGCTCTCGGCGCTCGGCAGCCTCCCCGCGCAGGGCTCCGGAGGAAGGAAGGCCCTTTGTGAGCAGGGCCGGGCCCGGCCCCCTCGCAAGAAGCGCGAAATCCCCGTCCCGCCGCGCGCCGCCCCCGCCCGCACTCACCCGGGCGCGAGGACCTGTCCGGGCCGCGCGCAGAGCTCGCGCACCACGCCGGGCCGCTCCGCGCGCAGCCTGCGCTCGGGG
>VXAC01001681.1:4934-28677 GCA_013399225.1 Rhipidura dahli
TTTTTTTTTTTTTTTTTTTTTGTATGGGAACTCACACTCAAAGATGATAATTTGCTGTTTAAATGCAAATTGGCTGAGAGGAAACTATTTCATGAACTGGTTTTGCAAATAAGATGTTTCAGCATAGAGGTCACACACTTAAAATAAAAGTTAATCTCTGCTTGACTATAAGAAAAAGAAAGAATGCAACTGACAGTTCTTAAAAGAGGTTTCTTGGAAATCACAGCCACATAACTGTTTCTTCTATGCTACTGAAGTGCATTAGTTTTGAGAATATTTAAAAATAGCAAGAACCTTAGTAAGATAAAAAGGATGACAATCGAAAACTCATTAAAAGCTGAATCCCTGATGAATTATTCTGCCAAAAGAATCAAAGCTGGCATACAAAACTGCCTTCTAAAAATGATGGCCAAGAATTTATTTTTCTGTGATGGTCATGCTATTTGCTTAAATGGATAAATAAAATTAATATTACACATTTTAGACATGCTCTTGCCTCTCATGTCAACACAAATGCACCATATATTCTTGTGTTTGAGGAGTTCTGTTACAGGCTGTGAATTGAGAATTTTGATACTCGGTAAAATCTATGCTAATTGAGAACAAAAATGAGTAGTGTTGCATCACATCTAAAGGAGAAAAGAAAGCAGAAAGCATTATATGTAGATAAACAAGAAATTTACTTCTGATATTTAATATAATTTTACAGTGTTTTGCCAAGTGTTTCTTCTGCCAAAAAAAAAAGAGGAAACTTTACATTCTGTAGTTATAAACTTCCGGTGGTAAGGATAGCTCTCAATGAAGTTTAAGAGTAGATTTCCGTGTTTCCTTAGTGTAAAATTATGGTAATTTTCCTATTCTGTCTTAGTAGTGTGTATCTGCAGACATGGATGATGGACTGATTTTTTTTGGCTAAGAATATCAATTTTAAAGCCATTTATTTTATCGTATATGTCTTTGATGAATGTGTACACCAAAAACTTTCCCCATGTAACTTTCCATACAACAGTGGCCTGTTGATGCCTAAATCTATGAAGATCTGAATCAGAATGGCATTTTATTTCAAATTTCTCAGATAATCTTGACCTTGCTCAAGAAATAGTTCCACTAGCTGTAGACTTACTACTCATTATCCTCCTATTCTATGGGATTAGTGTAAAGCAGGTAAGTAAATGTTTAATCATGTTTTCAAAAAAAAGAGCTCACAAATGACAGTAAAATCTTTCAGAAAAATAAACTAGTATTTTGAGTTTGAATGTTTATATTAGTAAAATCAAGGAGTATATGTCATCCCCAGTAGTTCACAGATTTTAAAGGTTTTAATAACTTTTTTAAGGAGTGTAGCATGTGTTTTACCATGCAAGTAATAGACATATTTTTCAGTGTTCTCTGGAGATGTTTTTAGGTTAACATCTATAAAAAGATAACCACTTTTTCCTTTTTTTTAATGTAGTTTCTTGATCTTAAGACACCCATGAACTCAATTTTCAGAAAATTGGTTGTTATTTCAGAAAAGTAAAAATTAAAAAAAAAAAAAAAAGAAGAAAAGGAAAGGAAAGGAAAGGAAAGGAATGGAAAGGAAAGGAAAGGAAAGGAAAGGAAAGGAAAGGAAAGGAAANGAAAAGAAAAGAAAAGAAAAGAAAAGGTTATTTAAAAACTCCAAACCTCTAGATTTGGAGGATTATTCTGAGGACAAAGACTTGAATCACTCTCTTCTTTGTTTTCCTTTGTATTACTATGGAAGGAATATGGAAGGAATATTATTTAGTAGATGTTATGGAGAAACACCATATATTATTGTTTCAGAATTATTTTATGCTGTGTGCTAGTGATTTTCAGACCCAGCTTTTTGAAAACTAATGAATACTGTTAATTCTAAGCAGTTCACTTATTATATGCCAAATTCACAGGAAGTATTGACAGCACAGAGACAGCTATTACAAAGCAAGTAGAGGAGGATATACTTCAGGCTGACCTTAGACAGGAACATTTTCTATGATGAAGCAAAATTTGCCTTCCTTGACAAGGCATAAGATCCCTCTGTTTACAAAAGCTGCACAACGTTTGGCTTATTTTGGCTTGAAGTGAGATTTAGGCATCCCAAGAGAAAAAGCATAGTTTAAGTCACCTTCAATATCAATAATTTCTAATTTACACACACATGACAGTATATATTATGCTCCTATTACCAAACTAAAGCAGGACCTTGTCCCAAAGGCCATAAAGCAGTGACTGCCTTTTGTTTGGATTGTTTTCCTCTATAAAACTGCTACTGGTTGGGATTGTTTTCCTCTATAAAATCTTTGTGCTGGGCAGAGATGTCTATAATCATGGATAATAGTGATAGCTTTTACTAAGCTATAGTAATAATGGTAGCTTTGAGCAGTTTTTACTTATTCAAATCTCAATAATATTTGGTTTGGTTTTTGTAAGTTTCTTTGGGGGAAACATACTTGCATGGCATTTTACAAAAGAGGAACAGTAAGCTAAAGTGGCAGTTAAGGAGACTGTAGTGACAAGTGAGTTGAGTTCTTGATGATAAAACTCAAGCACAGTTTCCCTGTTTGTCCCCTATGCCTTAAAAAGTCCCTTAACCTCTAGAACATTACCTACTTAGAGTGTGAAAACACTACTGAAATATTTTCAGTGTTGGGAAGAGAAGTATAGCTTTTAAGAATTTTTTTGAATTGAAATGCAAACTCACAATATACTTGAAGAATGGCATATGGTTGAAGGTACAAAAATGCAGGTGAAAAACAGAAAAAAACTAGACATTGCTTTTCCTTCTTTTTTTCCTTAAATTACCATGACAGTGAAATAAGACTTGAATTTTGTGTCTTCTCAGTGGGCTACAGATACAGAAGCTTCTATTCAGGTAGGAAATGCTCAGGTCTGATCTGAAGGTTCATCTCAGCATTATGATGACTACAACACAGTTTTCTGGGTCCTGCATGTAAATTTTTAGCACAACCCTATTTGAAAGCCAAAGATCTTCTCCAGACTTCATGCAGAAATGTCTTAAAGTCATCCAGATTGATAGTATAAAAAGGGATTCAACATAAGCACTAGCCATTTTTTAAAATTTACTTAATATAGATAGTTAAGAAGCATATTTTTGTTATGATGACAGAATTTGTGTGTCTCGTAGTTTGTCATTAATCAAGTATAGCTGTTCTGCCTCACAACAAGACTTGTCCAGTAAAAAAGGGAACTGCCAGGTTTCAATTCAACATAATTAATGGTCATCTGAATTTTTTATTCAGACTGATGACTCTGAAGAGACTCATTCGAGAAACGATGCAGCTGTTAAGTTTAAGAGAATATCATAAATTGAAGACATTTGGACGTGCCTGATTTAAAAACATTTATGTAATATTCAAAAGTAGTCCCTACAGAATTTTGCATACCAAATGTTACACAGCTATAATTTTCCATTCATTCCCCACTAACACATTTAATCTGTGGTAATTAATTACATACCTGTGAAAAATTAGATCTAAGTATTTACGTCAAAGTTTGGAAACTAAAATAGCCACAATTTTCTTTGTAAAATAAATACATAAAAAGTTTTCACTGTCTTTACTCTGCAGTTTGCTATACAGAATGCTCTCAAAGATGAAAGAAAGACATAAAAGAATAATTATTTAGAGAAAGAATATTGTTAAAACTTGTCTGACTAGACATATTTGACAACTTTGCCACAACAGCACGAGTTAACACATCAACATAGCGATCTTTTCCATAGAGAAAGCCTGGAGATGCAAGGACATGTAATTCATCTTTATAATCAGCAGAGCACAAGTAATTATGTAAAATGCTTCAGAATTTTTCAGAACACAGTATCAATTCACATATTTTCCAATAAAAGTTTTAACATGCACATAAATATTTAAGAACAAAATGCACGCTTATATACTTATGTACAATATTTGCATAGTCAAAGTATTATAATAGAGAACATAATAGAGAAAATTATCTAAGCAGTTCTGTTACATTTATCTTGGCAAATTGGATTATCTGAGTTTGGTCCCTATTTTCATTTTTCTAGTATTGGAAAAAGAGGTTGAGGAAAAAATCCAAGGCTTCTTGGTAAGACTACATTTTACATCTACTGCAGTTAATTGATTCAGACATGCAGCATGGTCAGCAGTTTTCTAAAATTTCACTTCAACAGTTTAAGAGTTTTTAATTCAAAATTGCAATACTTGAAAGAAAAAATGGCATCCACTTTCCTGATTTCATCCATTTCTCCTCTTTTACAGTTTAAGAGAGAACCACACTTAGCCAGTGATGTTTTGTCCTTTGTTTTCACTTAACTTTCGGTGGTTAGAAATTATGTAAATTTGAACATATAATTAACAATGAAGGATTTCTTCCAAAAGATTCAGCACTTCTTTTTTGCAGTAACCAGTACTGATCAAAACAATTGTGTTGCATGAATTTACTATTGTATTTGGCAGTAATACCAATATGAAGCAGACAGAAAAAGGTGATGGACAGGAAAAGAAAATTACTATCCCTTCCATACCATGTCTATAAAATCATTAAACGTAAGGTGAAAAAAAGAAGAAAAAAATAATTGCTAACCTTGCTTCCTGTAGAAAGCAAGCTTTGCCTTAATTAACAGATGCTTGAGCAGAGAGAATTAAGTTGGTCATTTCACAAATCACTGTGGTATTCAGACAACGCTGCCAAATCTTCAGCCATGGGGGGCCTCCAGGCTATACAAACCCTACCTAGCATGTGTGAATCTTGTTATTTCCACTACATGGCTTTATTATTTCAGAGTATGAGAAACTCTGTATACCCTGGGAAAAAGAGTGTCTCACCTTTGTTATGCTATCAGTAAGTATATAATAATTTTCCCATTTTGTTTCATTTTATAACAACCTGTGTACCAGTTTCAGCATATTAGATTTGCTCTCAGTCTTGGACACAATGATATATATGAGTCAAGTGTGCAAAGGAAACAAAAAATATAATATGACATCTGCTTATTAAATCCACACCTGTATGCATGTTTTCCCCACAGAGCAGCTAATACTTGCAGAACACAAACCACTAGCAGAAAGGTACACACAGAGCAACTGAGGTTTCCAAACAGTGTTTCTTGTATCCCAAATTCAGCCACGATTATTTTGACAAAAGAAATGTATTATGATTCAATATCTCCCAGGAATGACAGGAAGGAAAATGATTTTTGCAAGAGAAAAATATTTTTCCAAATCCCCTCAAATAGAGATATGCAGACATTTTGGTAAATTATACATGTGCAAAGGCTTCAGTGAGCAACTGATCATGTGCATATATTTAAATATTTCCCCTTTTATTTATGACAAGAAAAATATTTACCTCATTTTTCAAATCAAAATATTCCTCTTTGAAGGTTTAAGTCCATGTGAAAAGGAAGTTTTCTACTGCCTACAAGATTGTCCTTTTGAGAATGAAGAAATAGCTTTATAATTTCAATGGCAGGAATTTATGTTATATATAGCTATACAAACTATAAAAAGCCACAAATATCTCCATTTTAGTAATTTCTTTCTTTTAAGATATGTTCTAAATAGTTTCAAGTTAATAGTGAATGTTTCTCTGTTGCAGCAAAATGGAGAAAACTGACTTCATATATGCCAAGGGATTTCTGAAATTACTGTGATTGCAGTTAATAGAGAAGCAAATGTTTTTAATACCAGTGTTTGTACATTTGTATCCCACAAATTATTTTCAGTGAATGCAATAAAGTAGATTTTACCTTTTTAATTATCAGATTATGTTTATAAACATTGCTATAAAGATATTCACCATCCATTCCCACTGAAAAAAATAAAATATATTGCTGCAAGAAAGAGAGTAATAAAGATATTGAATACTAATTCTCCTTTCTTTCCAGTACGGCATTTCAGCTCAGATTATTACCCCAGCAAACTCAGCCTCTGCTCCCTCTCAGATCAACTTTTCGCTGTTAAATATTTAAAAAATATTTTAGGTACAGAATGTTATGTGAGGTAAATATGAATCCTACAAAAAACAAGCAGCATTAAATTCTGGTATCATTTTTTTACAAATGGGACTGAGACGGTTGTCCCAGATTTTAAGATTTGCCATGGTTTTTTATTTTACTGTGGAGATAGCAAACAGAAGATATTAACACTGAAACATTTGTCTTATAGAATGTTTTCTCAGCAATGTCACATTAGATTTTTCCTTCTTCTCCCTTAATCTCTCCAACTTCTAACATATTTACCATATCTGAATTGCTAGCCCTGAATTTTAAAATGTTAAATTTATCGCTGGAATGTCAAAATCATGGCAGCACTTAATAAAAGTATTTTGATACTTGTAATTACATTACAGTTGGAGATTTTTTAAAATTGCAGTTATTGGTTTTGCTTTCTGATTTGCTTTAAACTTTCCAAGCATATGGATATGTTGTAATTTTTACCAGTTTGTTTATAGCTTTTATTGTTTTATATCCATTATTTGGGGTTTTTGCATTTTTCTTTATTTTAGGTCAACCTTCCAGTTGAAAAAAAATTTCCTACTGTACGAGTAATTAGGATCAAATTTGCAGCAGAGCTTGAACAACCGTAATACCACATCTCTTGTCTATGATCTTTCACTTATTTCAAAAAAAAACAAAAGAGGAGTTTCAAAATAAAAAACTTTATCTGAAATAGAAATTAGGGAATGCCTTTGGCACAGAAATAAGGTTTTTCCTCTATTTATTATTTTGTAATTTTATGGCTGTTAAAAATGTGCTCAAAAATCCTTAGCATTTTATGAATATTTTTTTCCAGGAAAAATTGTTTCAAAGCTATAACATCCCAGAAAAAATAACAAAACAAAACAAAAAAACCAAACAACAAAACAAGATAAAACCCCAAATTCTAGTAAAATTTAAAGACTATATGCAATTACAAATAGATTGTGTTCCAGATGGGTAAATAGACAATACTGATTGAAGGGTTAGAAATTTGTTTCTATCCTGTCACTTTAGGACTCCTGCTAAAATGACACAAAATACTGTCTAAGCAATAACACAAGACAGCAAAATGCAACTCTAAAGTTTATGACACTTGTGAGTGCCTTGCTTCAGCCTGCTCTGACGGATGATGTCCTTGCAAAGTGTTTATGTTTCCAGTCGCTTTGGAAGAGCAAAAGACAGAACAGCCTAGTACGATTGAGGACTGTCAAACAGTGGAACAAAGGGATTTGCTCCAGGTAAACCTAATGCAACCCAAGTAAACATCAATTTAGCTAGCAGAGGAATTGGAGCTTGAGAGGAAGGATAAGAGAAGAATAACCTTTTTTTTATGGCTTGTTTGCTGTAAGTGTAGTTTGATCTCTAGTGGCTTGCCAACTAGGTCAACAAAAGTATTTGCAGTAATTGGCAGTGAGTTTCTGGAATCCACTGTCAGAAAATATAGTGTAACTTCTGAAGAATACTTGTTCCTAAGGGAAAATAACTTCACAGAATGGATTAGAATAATTTTGCACTGCTTGGTGAGGCAGTTGGTTAAATTGGTGTTTTGTTTAACTATGGCTGTGTTGCTTACTGGGTACTTCCATACATTTCACTGAGAAGCCAGTGAGGAAAAAAATTACATTTGCATATTATAATAAGATGCTACAAAGGACACAAAATGGGCACATTTTTTATATTGCATGTGGAAAACACAAGCTGTTATGCCATTATGTATGCTTGCTCTTGATAGAGGGGAGTTGCCAGTATCCTTTACAAAGTTATAGCCAGAGCTGTGTGAGAACAGGGCTCATCCTGGGCACGCTTCCTCTATGTAGCTGTAAAAGGAGGGAGAAACCTTTTTGAGCCCTGTAGGGTTCTAGTGTGACTGTTGTCATATAAACTAGGTCAAGGAAAAATAGAAGGGAGAAAGCTAAGGAGAAGGGGGAAATATTAATGTCCACTGATATCCCCAGTTTTGCTCCTCACTCTTCTGTATTTGAATAAGGATTTATTCTTCTGCAGTTCCAGGAGAAAGAGGGGAAATTAAGACACTTGCTTAAAATTTACTGTCTTAATTAATTCCTGGGTTTTGGTCCCCTGGCCTTCCACTCCAAATAAGTATTAGCTCCTTAACAAAACAAAACAACACAACCTGTAGGATGACTTCTGGGGAAATTTCAATCCAGCAAGTATTCTCAAAGGTTCGGACAAGAGAGCTCCTGAACTTTGTCAGTCATTAGGATTCTTCCAAAAACATTCTAGTAGCCAATGTGTTCTTAAAATTCCCACATACCCTTCCTCATAACTTCAGGATTTCCAATACTTGTCATCAGATTTCTCTTATGAGGAAAGTGGTCTGGCAGCCTGCAGATCATCATATTCTCCTCCCTGTGATAACATTCATTCCTGTTATCCTCCATAGGTTTGCTCTGTGTGTTGTCATCTCAACTGCCATATAATGAACAATATCAGCCCAGGCCTTGAGTTTGGGCTACTCTGCTTGTTATCAGTCACCAATTGTATATCAAACCATGGAGTTTTACCCCTTGGACCTGCCAAAGGGGTCTGGACAATTTTCATCCCATTTGACAATACATTGATACAACTCACAAATCCTTGGTTTTCAAGAGAGAATGCTGTAGCAAAGATTGTGAAAATATTTCAGGATTTAAGATCTATCACATCTGCTGTTCTACCATCATCTAGATGGCCTTGATAGATCACTGTAAAAGGCAATCAGACATGATGTCACCTCAGTAATATGAATTGGTTGCTCCTGATTCTCTTCTTGTCTTTCACACGTCTGGAGAGGAATGCAGTAGTTTGCACTCTCTGTCCCGAGGGCCTTAGTTCCAGTTTTTCTGTCTGGACTCTCAACTGTGGCATCACCTACCAGCAGCAATTGCTGGACTGTAGGCTGGTGACAGAGACCTTGCAAACACTACACTGAGGTGAGTTTCAGCATCAACATGATATAGATTTCTATTGCTAATCCATTCACAGAGACTTCAGAAAACCCTATCATTTGATCAGTTTAAGAGACTTCTTTGGCAGTTTGTAGAACATGGCATTTACCACAGCAGTAGTATAGAATCAGTGTCATCATCTATTCCTATCTATCACTGTAAAGCAATAAAGTGTGACATTATTCCAGGCGAAAAACTAGACAGTTTAAATAAAATAACAATCAAAGTGATATACTGATTTACTAGCAACATGACAAATACATATGCTGTCAAGCAATCATCCCTGAGGATGTATAACCCCTGCTGAGTTGCAGGTACCCCCATGCTGCAACTTTCAGTGTCACCCCACTCTCTGGAGGGTGGCAGCTCACAGCTCCTGGCAGGGATCTGCTCCATCCTACATGGGCAAGGAGACCTCTGGCAGCCTGGGAACAGCTCTGGCACTTTGGGTTTTTAATCAGTCCTGGACCATAATATTTTGATTAAAGTCATTGCCTGTATTATTTAATGAACCTCAGGCATTAACTGATTTTGGATTCATATCCATTTCTGGCCTTTTTATTTATTTTCTGCTACTTAACCACTCAAGTTTCTAATCAGAGCCTCCTGCAGACTCAGAAACTGCATATATTTGCACTGAAACTTAACTAATTACAAAATATGTGTCATCATTTTGTTCTAAATGGAAGCTGGCATTTTGTAAATATTAGTCTGCACTGTAAAGTAACATATAGGAGAACTTGATTTTATTAAAAGTCCTGTGGCTCTGAAAACCATTAGATATCACTCATTTGATAGTCTCTTTGCATAACCTCCACAAATTAAAATTATTTAGAATAAAAGGATATCACAAGACACTACTAAGAGGTAATTCATGTGTGCAATATTTTGGGTTTTTTTCAGTAACAGTGAAGAAATTAATTATCTCCAGAATGCCAAAACATTCAAGTTTTTTAAAATTTTTAAATTTTTGTTAAAAGCTACACTTTCAATTGCAGAACTTGAAGTTCTTGGCTTCTGCCATTTCTCTTCCCTTATGATATGCATCTGTTGATCATTTTAAATTGTTGCTTATATAGAAAACCAAATAGATGTCCTGTCTGCATCTAGGAAAGTCAGAAATATTTCAAATTGACAGTGTGAAAAATTGGATGAAAGGAATGGAAATGGTTGCTTCTGCTCACAAAGTGATAGCAAACATTCTAATTTGAGAATGAAACAAACTACATGGAACAAGGTAGTTATTAATATGAATTCTTACTTTCTTATTGATTTTTAATGTTTGTGTGTGTGTACACCTAGATGTAAATCATGATTTAGTGTGTTTTTTGTTGTGTGCATATCTCTAGGAATGCATGTATCTTCCTGTGAAAGAAAAGCAGAAAGAGTGTGCTCCTGAAGATATTTCCCTCAATCTTCCTTAAGTCAAAAACAAGTTTATACTGCATTCAGTGGAAGTAGGACTTTCCCCCACATATATTCCCAAAATGAAACATGGTTTGATTAAAGCTGTTATAACATATATTGATCAGCAGTTTACACAGATATGTACATGTCACTTAACCAGCTTTAATTGCCATTTCCTAAATAACAGAATTACACCAAATAACTGCGTGTAAAATTCAATTCACCTAAGTTTTCTACACTGAGCTTTCACTACATATTGTAGCGGCACATTTAAACTCATTACATTCTTTCCCTGTATCCTGAAAATTCTCTGGCCAGCAGTCTTGCAGACATGTACAAACACCTCATAGAGACAAGTGCCTGAGGTTTAGATTTTCTTCCAGAACCTTCTGCCCAGGCTCTGGCTGGTGTTTCAGAGGGTTCTCCAGGCCCTGTATCAGCTCTGTTAGTCACATGCAGATGGCCTATGTACTTTACAGCATCTAAGGGAGGATTTTACTACTTGTGATATGAAATGGAATAAGAGATTGAAATATTGTATATGCAAATTAAGCAGTTGTATATGTGGTAATTTACAGAACAAAACCCCACAAACATCAAGTGATTTACTCTGAGTGCTTCAGGTGTACTCCAGCTGTGAATATATATGCAGTTTTCTTTGTGATAGTAGCTATACAATACTGTGGATTCTGTAGCAACATTGATAGAATCTGTGTTATATGTAGAAGAAAAAAGCAAACAAATCACAAAACAGCAAGAACCCTTTTGCTTAATTAATTGCAAAATCAAGTAAATCCAGTGTGAAACAAAACAGGTATTTTTGTCTGACTATTTTAAATCATATAGAAAATATTACAATGGGCTTTCTGCATCCTGGAAATACAGTGTTTTAATAGGAGCTTCATACTAAAAAAAGAAAAGAGGAGTCAGATATCTAAAATATTCTCAGTTAATTTTCAGTGTATGAGTGGAGAAATGGAGGAACATGAATTATTGTGTTTTGCTATTTTAGAATGGCAAATTTGAGCTTCAGATACTGAGGCAAAGTCTGAAGGACAAATCCTCAATGCTCAATGTCTATTCTCATCATCCTGTCCATCAAGGGGAGGAATGACAATTTGCACCAGCTGCTGTATTGCCCTCTGAGTCCAGCTGGGGTACAAAAAAAAAAAAAAAAAAACTGTAAAAAAAGAGTGCTGGCACAGCTCTGCAATGCAGAAAGTTTTAGAGAAAATCAATCATAAGCCAACTTGATAGATGGTTCAGATTTGAAAGAGAGGCAAAGCTACACTGCCTGCCCTGCTTTTGCTGACTTAGTCACAATATATATCTAGTGAACATTCACATGATTTTATTAATTTTTAAGAACCAGACAGAATTGTTAAAATGTCCATAAAAAGGAATGCTTTATAAGTCTCAACAGCCTGAGCAGTCACAGGAATCATTATGGCTCGGAGATCAAAACTTTGAATTTCACATACCAATAAGCCCTGTATACAGTAGATTTAGTTTTGTCTTTAGATGAAACAATTGAATGACATAGAACAGATCACATAGTAGGAAAAATACTAAGGCTAACAAACATCATTTCACTGATCATTTTATGTTTTAAATATTAGTTGCTTTCTTCCTACAAATCAGACAAAATACAACAGAAGAAACCCTGCATCTTAATATATAAAAATTGCTTGGTTTTGGTTGTTTCATTTATGCTGACCTTTTATAATGTTTCTTATGCTATGGAAGAGGTTTCTGTATTACATAAAAAAAAATCTATGAAAACATATTTCTATACATATGAAAAGCCAAAATGGGAACAATAAAAAGTTAGTCAACACAATTAAACATTTTTTAATACTGAACAAATGAAAGGATGGAAGGATGGCAGACAGTCAAAAAGGAAGGAAGGAAGGAAGGAAGGAAGGAAGGAAGGAAGGAAGGAAGGAAGGAAGGAAGGAAGGAAGGAAGGATTCAAAATAAATTATCAATTTAATTACTCGATTAAAAACTAAGTTTCTGTTTTAAAGTGGAAACATGTACTGATAAAATTCTTTTTCTGTAATATTTGACTAGCTGCAGATGTAATTAAGCATATAAAATATAATTATATAGTTGTGTGTATGAATATACATATGATTTATGTGGTATGGTGAGGATAAACACAACTTAGATGGGAGAAATCTTCCTGTACTTTAGACTGTAGATGTATACATCCGATTTTACAAACCATCATTTTACAAGCTGCAGAGAGTGCATGAGTCATTCAGTGTGTCAGATGAATGCACCAGAGGGTGACTGCCCCTTAACAGTGTCTGTTCTGTCCTTTGCCAGAGAAAGGAGGCTGAGGGAACCAGGGAAAATTGCATCGAGGCTGCATATGCAGGGATAAATCCTCTGTGCCATAGTTCTGTCTCTTCTTTCTCTTCTGAGGATTAACCAAAAAAAAAAAAAGTATATTTAATATCACCTTTTGATATACAAAACTTTTGTTATGCATTAATTAATTTTCACTTACAAGTGTATCTTATAAATAGCAAAAAATAAACACATATGTAGATAGTGTAGCAATGATGCCAAAAGTGCTAAATAATTAACCTTAAGTTAGAGTGAGGTTTTCCTAAAAGTTAATGAGGTAATTATTAGATTAATTAGGGCCCAAGCAGGAAATTATACTGTAGATGATATAAAAATCCTACATGACAAATGGCACACCACATGGTCTTTTAACGCACTATTAAATTGCAACTGTCCCTAATAAAAGAAATATGTACAAAGACTCTCAGGAAAATTTCATGTAATATATCATTTTCTTCCTCATAATAGTTACCTGTCAGCATAGAAGTATGGTCTGAGAAATAATTCAAATTACATAGTAGTGTTTCAGTTTTCAGAGCTACTACACAGGTACTATGACTTTCTAGAAGGATTATATTTAATTACATTGCATGAAATAAAATTACACAGTGGTTAAATTCACAAAATATTTATGTCCCTGGTAACTATTAAAAGTTTCATATAGAGTGAATGTCCCTTGCAGCAAATTAGAACTATGAAAGGAGCACAGTGTTGTCATGATTTACCACGTTATGATACCAACTGACCACCTCCTACATTCTGCAGCTATTTATTTCATCTTATTTGGTCCATCAGCAAACTATAATTGGATAACCCAATCATTCAAAGCCCCAATCCTTATCTCCCATTAACAAAAGTTTTCTACCAACATGCTTATGCATCCTTCAAGCTATCCAGTAAATATGGGACAATCACTACATCTTTACCTTATCCATTTATTTTAAGAAGGATGAGGACTACTGGGACCTTCTGAAGAATAAAGGACACAAAATGAACACAACTTGTTTTGTCTGGAAAAACTAAGGATGAGAGGGAATATAATTGTTGCCCATAAATAAATCCGTGGTAAACCCATGGAAATTAGGGAGTTATTTAGCTCACAGACAAAGCTGGCACAAGAATGGATGGGTATAGAATAGACATGAATAATCAATGTAGCCTTGACAGAGAATGTATGTGTGTGAGTTGAGCAATGAATCCTGGAGAAGGTGTTTAACAGGAGTAATAGAAACAAAACCAAACCAGAAGGAAACAAAAGGAAAGAAATCCCCCCCAAAAAAGAGAAAAAAAAGCCTGGCTACTGGTGGGAAATAAATGGGTTAATTTATGAAGTGAATTACGCTGAGTGATTAAATGTGAAGAGAGAAGAAGGGATCCATGACCTAGAAGTCCCATTCAAGTTCAATATTCTATTATATTTTTTATTTTGATTTCTGAAACAAAGCTGGACAAAGTAGGGTGTAATGCAGAAATGGCTAGACAATACTTATTGTTGTAAAAGAAGGCTTAGGAGTCCAGCCATAATTTTTAAAAATTGAAGGTATTTTTTAAAATATGTTGAGCAGGTAATTAAACCTAGACCTCTGATAATATCCAGATTTTGCATTGATGATACTCTCAGTTGTGATAAGATGATAAAGAAAATAATCTTGATAATAATGAAAAAATCATTAGAAAGTTTCCAAATAAGCTCCATGTAGGCCTGAGTTCTTCTGGATTTCATTCTGGGGGTGTTAAAAATAAGACAATTCTAACCTCAAAATCACAATCACATCAGGGATGTATTATACTGGAACTTAATAGCTTCCCACTTTTCAGAGTTTATAAGCTCGAATGTAGAACACACTGCTTTATTTGTATGAGTTTATGTACAGCAAAATGTAAATGAGATTTTCCTGCCCTTGTTCAAGTAGATATGTCTAAAATGCTACCCAAGATTTGAAACAAAGAGCAAAGGAGTAAAATGGTTTATAATAATAAATAAGAATATAATACTTTTTTGTCTTCATGTATTGACCTTTTTATAGTAGAAATTTGGAAAATATTAATTATGATTAATAATCATAATAGACCCATACCTACTGTGCATGTGAGCTATGGACAGCTACATCACATGCTAGGAAACCTTTTTTACAATAGAATGCACTTTGTTTTGTTTTTCTCTTTCCATCACGTTGTCTTATTTTTGTTGGCTGCCAATAGTTTTTAACTCTCTGATGCAGATGCTTCTTTATCGGAGGATTTCAGTTTTAGGTCACTGGTTGAGTTCCAGAACACACTCGGGATGAAGATGTGCAGTAGGCATCAATTCAGCTCCAAGCAGGTGTCCCTGCTGCTACCATTCCAACAAGTACTTACTGACACCCTCCTTACTAATCTCATTGGGCAGCCCAGGGACTGCACAGAAATAGCTTTATTCCATCTGAGTTGATGATGGTTCTTCTGAGCCAAGATTGAGCCCTGCTGGTAGAACAGTGTGAAACAGATTGCATAGGCTGCTGGCGCTCCATGCAGACAGAGGACTTTGCTCTAATGATGACTGTTCTGATTTTGCTGCTTGTGAGTCTGTGTTTTTACACAATATCTGCTATTAGATTTACTCCTTACCCATATCCTACATTAATTCCTTTCATCTGTATTTTCCCTTTGTTGCCAGGGAGAAAATAAATAGTTTAGGCACTGATTTCATTACTGGAAAACAGATCCTTCTTTAACAAATTTTCATGCAGTGATTTTGGAGGGAGAGTGCTCTTGCCTGAAATGTCAGTTACTAAAATTTTGGTAATCAAGTGTTCAAAGTTACCTCTTGAAGCAAAAAGCATTTTTCTGGGACAATATACTAACAAAATAGTAAAAATTCAGTGAAATGTCATCAGATTTATTCCTTTTCATTTGTATATATTGCTTCTGAAAAGACATTAGAGTGTGCCAATTAATTGAAAGAATTACCAATAGGGAAAAAATATTTTTGTCTTAAATGACATGTTTGCAAAGACTATATTACGAAAATATGTTCAGGGAAATATGTTGTTTTAGTGGATGGCATTACATTACAGGTGGTACTTTAGTGAACCAGCAAACACACAATCACTAGATAAATCACTGAGATAGAGACAGAGAGATTCTTTCTACAGAGAAAAAAATAATCTTCCAATTGTGGAACACCATTCCACAAGCCCATAAATACATTTTTTAATTCATTTATCTTGTGTGTCCCATTTCAAGATTCCTTGCAAAGATATATGAAATGGGGATAACAGGAGTTCCAGTTTTCTGACTGCTTCCTGAAAGTTTGGAAGGATTACAGGACATTGCAGTATTATACTATTATTACAAGACACTTTAATATGTAACATGTAATGCTTTGATTCTTCTCCTTTGTATGACTTGGAATGCTTTACAAATTCTGTATTATTTTGAAATGCATAATGCTGTTTAGCGGCCCTAATGCAATTTATTTTGTGCTATAGGAACTGTTCCCATCTTTTATTCAGAGTCTTAGAGATGTAAAACCACTCAACAGTTTTGAGATTTCTTCATCCAAAATCTGTAAGACAGAGTCATGTCCTTTGTGCTAGTTCTTCTTCTGGTTTCTTGACATTTTCATTACGGGCTACGGAATGGCCCATTCTGAACAGAAAGAGAAGATAATCAGCTTTCCTGCTTTTTCCATAAGTAATTACCAACCACATCCTGATGTCCAGGATGTAAGAATTATAGGTGCAATTTTCTGAAGTTAGTGCAGAACCCAAGTCTTTCATTTCCTGAGTAAATATCCCCATCAATGAGCAAATATTTTTTCCAACTTTAGTAGTTTACAGAATCTGAAACTATTCCAATGCAAGTGCAGACTTCTGCACTATGAATTTAAGCCACTGACAATAATATTGCTTTTCTTAACAATTTCAGTTTGGACTATTTAGGAATCATTACATGCCTGCAGCAGTTTCTGGACCACAAATTATAATCTCTGAACTAAATTATTGTGCACTGTCACTCAAGAACTTCTTTACAGGAGTGATTTTCTGTCTGGAGAAAATCACCCTGAGGAACTGCAAACACTAGATCCAATGAGTGTAGAACAAACTTAAATCCATGAGCTTTGATAAGTCTTCCCATAGTTCAAGCATATCTGCTGTAAGGCAGAAGATGGTTTACATTCTAAAAGCTTTCTGGACTCTTTCTCAGAGGCACCCAGCACTTTCTTGGAGGCTATATGGGAGACCTAAGGGCCTTGCTTTGGCAGTCTGATTTCCCTACTGCTACAGATGTTTCAGTACCTAGTGGGGGTGATGCCATAGATACTTCTGTTCAAAGAATGACACAGTCTCACGCCAAAAGGCATTTCATGTTGATACAATAAAAGAAATAGACTAATAACATGCCTACCTACCAAAGAGGAAATGTTTCGTGGTTAAGATGAGGAAAAGGTTTTGTTTTGGTTTGGTTTTTTTAATTATTATTTTTGGTGTGTCCCTCGAAATTACTCCCTGCAGGTACAACAGTAAGAGACTACTAACTCTGGCCCAAAGACCAGTTTACACACTGCCAGAAAGTTAGTTCTGTGGCAACTGCTACCAAATTTAAGTTATGAGCGATCAGTGTGAGGAAGGTCTTTCCTACAGTCACAGTGCTAACAGAGACAATGAGACAGGGAATAGGTTTGAGACAAAAGACTGGCATGAAAGTGGATGGTGGAGAGAACTCCTAGTCACCTTCACAGCACAGGATTTGATTTATCAGTGCTGTAGCTCCCAAGGGGAAATTTGCACTGGCTCAAAGGTTTCCTCAGAGTAGAGAGAATGAGTCTAATGAAAGCAAACTACAGTGCACTGATCTGTGGGTTCACAGGTGCTGGTGAGTCAGAGGGCTGCTTGGTTACACACGCTAGGAGATGTAGATAAGCATGCTCATGCTTGGGAAGTCAGGTATTAGGTGTGTATATTGGGCAGAAAGAGGGGGAATGTAAGTAAAATATGTAATTAGAGAATTTCCTTAATTTGTTTGGGCTTTTTTTTAATGTCAAACAATTTGTATAATATTAATAGTCATGCCTGGGATCTTGATTTAGACTGGTACTAATTTAAAATTTTAACCAGAACTAGAGTACACTAGCTACCTCAATAATCCTGGCTGGTTCAGGGTCTGAAGTGTAAGATATTTCTCCTGACAGAAAGGGATATTAATGTATTTTTTTGCAATAGTCACAATTCTAAAATTTATTTGGATTAACTGTTACATTATCAGAATGGCTTATTATGTGTGTATTCTGAGAATTACAGACAGTAAAGTGGTTCTGTAAATTCTTGAACTCAATCCTATAGTTCCTGACATGGCTTCCCATAGATGTGTGTTTTGAGCCTGATCAAAGCCACTTCATGTTGAATTCTCTCTATTTGCATGATTGTTTCACAGAGGTATTTGAACAATAAAGTTTGGATTTTGGAAAAACACTTATTTGGATTCTGGTGGCAAATCTTTTTCTTAGCTTCTGTTTTCTGTCACAGCTTTTTCACTTATTTTGAGTTTTATTTATTGACTTGCTTACAGTTTATTATAACATTTTATTAACTCGTTAATTACTTAACTAGTATAATACTAATATTAGGTGGAAGCCTACTTAGCATCCTCAGAATTCATATTTATATAATGGCAAAATGTTTGATCTCTCTTTGCTTGAGATTTCAAGTATTTAAATGATTTAGTACTTCCTCTGCAGTTTTTACATCTTGATTTTAATATGGAAATATTGTCTGTAGAAGTTCATCAGTAGTTATGAAGTTCAAAAATTTTATACCATGACACAAGGTTTTATTTACAAGTTGCCAGCAAATGCTAAACAGAACACACATCTGAAACAGAACACACATCTGAAATTATACAGAAATTCTGTTTTGTCTCTAATGGGATTGGGGGGAGAGTATGTATTACTGGCCAAAGGATAATTAATGGAGTGCCTTCCCTATTCTCATCGTTCTAATGAACCCCCCCTAAAAGCAGTGACTTGCCAACACCTTGGAATCTAAAGCAGAGTGGAAATTATTGCTACACTTCCAAAGTGACAGTGAAATTGTTCAGCTCCAAATGGAAGTTGTAGAACACAGGACATGGGACACTAAATCATCTGGCAGCAGAGAGGAATTCAGCCACATGATTGATGCCAGATTTCTGCTGCGGGATCAAAATCCATCAAGCAAAGTAGCCATTGCCATTAATCATGTCTCTGACGTGTTTGGTATTTCTGGGACTTAACAACATCTCGCAGCCCCTCTGGTGGTGGGAAGTGGGACGGGAGAAAGAGGCTTTTTTTCCCTTAAAAGGGGAGGAAGCCACTGCAGGGAGGTTANAAAGGAAAGGAAAGGAAAGGAAAGGAAAGGAAAGGAAAAGGAAAATTCTATGACAGTCCTACAGGCATGATTTTTTTCTAAACACACAATGTAAGCTGGGTGCAATGAGCCAGCCCTGGCTTTCTGAACTTGAGGGGCTGGACACAGCATGATTCTAATAATGAAACAGCACAATAGATTCTGCAATATTGTGAAAGGTTGAGATACTATCATATCTTTTCATGATTAAGGCGAAGGGAATACATGCTGCTGAGCTCCAGTGAATTGTTTATCAAAGGTCAGAACTATGATTGTCCGGAATCTGTCTCTAACATTTTCTAATCTTTTCTGAAGTTAGACTATAGGTTGACTGATCTATTCAGAGCACGAACCATCACTGGGAAATCTGTGATTTTAGAATTTGAGATACTGCAATTCTCTTAAAAAAAAAAAAAAAAAAAAAACCATAAATAAAGTCACTTTCTCAATATTCAACATTTCAAATATTAGTTTCTCCCCTGTCAATGTCTTCCTGATAAGTATTACCTTAACTTCATGGTAACTAGCAAGTGACCACTAATCATTTTGTTTCATCTACCACATTTACTTCCTTCCAAACAATTTATTTTCCCCTAATCCTCCATCAAATCTCAAAGAGAGATTAAAACCAGGAAGGATTTAGAGATCTGAGGATTCATTCAAATATAATAATGTTACAGAAAGACATTAAAAAAAATGGGGTATAGCTGTGCCTTCACTTGCTTATCTTCCAAATTTCTTAACTAATTTATTATATATTTTTAAATAATTAAGAATTTATTCAGCTACAGGCTGAGTCTATAAATATCTGCTATTAGTATTCCTAGATCTTCCTATCATATTACCCGCTCACAGCTGTAGACTTTGAAGGAAATTCTTAGCTCCTCTCAGACTCTCTTTATCCCAGCTAACTCCAGGCAGATAAAGAAACTCAGTGCCTTCCAACGGCAGCTGCAATTCTTCTGGTTACCAGATTAGCACAAGACTTGTAGGCAGCAAATTGAGTACAATAGTGTACAATAGGAAGTGAATTTGAACAGAAATGCACAGTTACATTATGAATATACACATTTGTGAGGCTTACAAGAGGGGGCTCTTCAAAAGGCAGAACACCACTAATGCACATAGAGATCGTTTGCCAACAGCTGCCAAACAAATGACTGAAGCTCTTATTGCTAATAATGGTTGCTTGAGGTCAATAGCAACAGCAATCTCTTCTGAACCGTGGTGCCAATTTGACAGGGACAAGACTGGAAATATTGAGCTTACAACAAAAAGATATTAATCTTGGTGCAAATGTGCATTTCAGCTCATTCTGAGGAGCAATAAAGCTCATCTTGTCTTGGAGCTTCTTCCTAAAAATGTGTTTAAGATTTTCCCAGACTCTCAGGTGCCCAAAATTGCTTTAGAGGAGTGAAGGAGACCTCTGTAAAGAATTTAAGTCTAATGACAGCAGGCACAGTTTTCATAATTAATATCCACAAACTGATTAAACAAAGGCTATAGTTCCCACCCACAGACATGCAAACAATTGGTTGATAAAAATTGGTTAAAATAATCCATCTAATATTTTTCCATGGCAGCCTGTACATTAGGAAATGTACACAAATAAAGCATTTTACCTTCACAATGGAGCACAAAATTTTTCTTTTTTTTTTTTTTCTTCATAAGATAGCAAAGAAATAAATAATTAGTTATATTCACCCTAGGATACATTGTAATTTAATTTGAAATACTTCCTAACAGCAGAGCCCAGAAAAAATCCATGCAGACATAGAACAGCATCTTTTCTTTTTTGGACGCTGCTTTAAAATCAATTATATGAGAGCAAGGGAGGCCTGAAGGTTACAAGTCAGTCAATGTTGTTTTATTAGCACTGGACTGTCCTTACAACTGGAACATATTTTAGCCATGTGTCAATCATATTCTAACATCAGTCTTTTATTAGTTTTCCTCGAATTATTGCTTTTTTCCCAGTTTAAATGAAATAGAAAATTGAAATACTCTTTTACATTTTTATATTCTCCATGAGAAAATTTAGAACTAATCTAAAATAAAGCAACCAGCAATCTATCTGCTTTGTCAGTCAGTATTGACATACTGTTCAATTCCATCTGTATGCTAATATCAAGATTCAGTTCTGAAAATGTATTCTTCAAATTAAACACAAGCCAAAAATGTAGTTCTGATGTAATTCCAGTGGATAAATATGTATCATTCATAGCTTCATGAACAGTCTTCATATTTCAGTAAGATTTTGAATTTAAAGAAACCTAAAAGCCCCAAAAATCTCCACAAAAGCTGAAGGCTGCATTTATATAGATTTTAATTCCAAGTTCAGTTTTAATAATAAAGACATAGCTATTGCATTCAATATCTGACTGAGTTTCAGCAGGATATTGAGCAGCCATATCCTTATTTTAAAAATTAATTTATAATAAATATCTATGTCTAGATCACAAAGCTCTGAGATTTCCTTTTAAAGGAGAATGAAAAAAAACAATAAGTATCTAATGTGGAAGCAGTTGTAATTACTTATTTTTCTTGTTAACTAGAAAGCAACACTCAAAGGAATATTACCAAGTCTTTACCAACAGCAGTTTCCTTACAGGAAGGAAATTCTATTGCAATGAACATAGAGGAGAAAAACACATTAAGTAAACCCTATCAGTTTACTTAGATATAGATCTTAGGGGGTTTGTACCAGCTACACTCCACACAAAACAGATTGATCACACTGAAGTTCTTAATGGACTTCATGGAATGCCTGGCTCTTCCGCCTTTCCAGATTTATAGGAGTCTCTGCTGGAGGCTGACTATATCCTGGAGAAGCCAGAGAGAAACAGCTGATGGCTGTGACATTTCCTTCTAAAAAAAAAAAAAAGAGAGAGAGAGAGAAAATATTGTGGTATTGTTTCTACAACCCATATGACATTACATTAAATTGTCACAGAAAAAAAGTTTAAATTCTCCTGGATGTTGGGCTTTTGAAGGAAATATTCTGTGAGCAGGCCTAAAAAATCAGTCAACACTGCTGCTGTCTCTTTGTTAGCAATTCATAGAAAAATTGAACAAGAAAAGAATAATCATTTTATCCCTATTCCTAAATACAATGTTTAAAACACCTATTGTGTTAAAAAAAAATCATTTTCCATAAAATATAGCATTTAAAAGGTCTAATTAAGAAGTGGTTTTGTGTGAGGAGAGGGTACTTTTGTGTCTGTGTCTGTGTGTCTTTTAAGGTAGGGATAGTTACTGCTCTTTAGTGTCTCTAGAGAGAAAGGAAGGTGGGTTTATACTAGTCTGTAGTGCTGTTAAATGCATAGTCAGAATTCAGAGAGTGACACCTTGAACACAAAAAGGGAAGATATTTTACACCTCAGTGGTTCTGAAAGGGTTTACACAGGCTTGAGGTGATTATAGAAGCATTAAATGAGCAAGGAACTGATGAACATGATTCAGATCATCAATAAGCAACCCAGATGTGCAGCACAAGTGTGTACAGAGATTGATGAATCCTTTGAATTGGGTAAGGGAAGCAGTAGGGATTTGACAGGTTATTTACTGACTGCCATAACCTTTATTACTGTTCCATGAATCAGCTAGCACAAAGTTACAGCAATGGCAGGCTTCATCTTAGGGCAGAGGCTCTACTGCTCCTGCAATGCCCTCCTGAGCTCATCTCTAGACCTGCACCCCACTCACAGTTATAAATGCAACTGTTTGTTGACCTTGTTAAAACAGAGCTCCTGCCACAGCAGCTGAAGTAAAAAAGGACAAAAGGATGCATTCACGACAATATTGAAAAAATCAGGGAACATGGGGGCTTAACACTTCATTCCCTGCTTAAAGAAGCATCTATTCATGAAGTTAAAGTTCAGCTATTATTAAGTCATTTATTTCAAAGATGTTGAGAAGCCACTAGGTCTTTTGTGAAAGATGTTAAACACTATCATTACCCAAGACAGCTTAGTCTCCCTCTTCTGAATCTAACTGATGAGTTTAAGGAAATCACCTTTTTAAGATACTCACTGCCACCTCTCTACTGGAGGTTATGGGCCTCCCATGAGACCAAATTAAGTGAGCATACCTTGCGTTCTTCAGTATGAACTTGACAAGGAGCAGCAATAATGCATATTCTTCTGGCTGTGGTGCAGGATTATGAAGGTTCAGTAGAGGGTTAGTACTGATTTACTCAGGCTCATGCCTACAGTTTATACTGTACCAGATTTATCAAAGCAAAGTATGAAACCTTTCCTATGAGAGGGAAATTACTCCTGCTCAAGTAGCAACTTAGACTGCATGGAAATGACCAAGTGGCATAATTCAGGATGAGAAGGAAAAATGTTCCAAAGGAGTGAGAGGTCTACAAGCAACATGGTGTAGTAGAAAACAGAATGCTACCAAGACCAGCACAGCATGGACACACAGATCTACACATCACAGACAGAATCATAAAAGGAGTTACTTTTCCTCTAGTCACAGAAGGATTTCTCTATAGAGATTTGTGCACCAAAAAGCCCTTGAAATAATATCAGTCTGAAAGCTAATTGGGAGGACAAAACCTATGTGCCAGAACAGGGTGGTCACCCTTTTTTTTCTCTTGATTCCAAACTTTTCTTAAAATCCAACAGTTATGAAATTATAACTTTTGGGCTGGTTTGCTTTGGTTTGCTTTTTTTTGG
>VXAC01001681.1:28719-89285 GCA_013399225.1 Rhipidura dahli
TTTTTTGTGTTTGGTTGGTTGGTTGGTTGGTTGGTTGGTTGGTTGGTTGTTTTTTGAGTTGATTACTTAAAAGACACTGTAAGTCTGTTTTAAATTGCTGACCAGTCTGGGGTCTTTCATAGGTTCATTGCAAATTTTGGGCCACAGACAGTATTATCCCAGCAAGATACGGCAAGTGAGACTGGTAATCCATGCTTCTACCACAGCTGATCCTACTTCTCAAGGTAGGTTTCCCAAAATACAAGTGTTTTGAGGTATCTCTGTAATGCTGTCTAAAGAAAAACCATACTCCATTTGTCAAACAAGTTACAGCAATTTGTGTTTAACTGGTAGTAGTTTCAGCCATGTTAATCTTGCGGGTAATAGCTTGTCTTTTTACTCTGCATGAGAGGCAAGGGGGTAATAGAAAGGACTTAACTGTTCATTTTAATTTTGTTTGCTTTGCTCAGTCAAGCATAAACTTAGTTTCTCAATAAACAGTAAGAATAAAGTCTTAGTTGCACATGAAAGGGGCACAGTGCACTCATCCCGTCCACCAGAGATGGGGGATTTGGCATTTCCATCCTGTACCATTTTGAGAAGTAGCCACAGGAGAGAATCAGCCCCTGCCAAACCATTTCAGGTTTGGGGTCTTTCCCAATGATGGAGAATAACAAAGATGTCTCATTCCCTCCCTCAGCTGTGAGGGTAGAATATCAACAGAAAAAAAGTACTAAGGGCTGCCATTGGGAACCTTTTCAAAAGCATTAGTTCTTTTAGCAGTTAAAAGATTTCTCGAGTACATTTCTTTCTCATGTACTACAGAGGTTATTCAGAGGTCTTCTGAAGGGCAGAAGACATGGGGTGTCCACCAGTTTGAAGCTCACAAGCATAATTATCTGCCACACAGCTCATTCAGATTCTGAGAGTCTTAGCACCGTGTAGTCATGTGCAGATCACGGTACTGGGTCTGGCTGACGTGTGGGTGACTTTCTTCATTGCAGCCTGTAGGGTGCCTACGTTTCAGATTTGTTGCCTTAACCAATTGGGTTGGTAGCACACCAGTGTTTTGAATACAGTTTAACAATGCTTGCACAGCACCAAGGCTTTCTCTTTTTTCCTGCCCTTGCCCCTACAAGTGAGTAGGCTAGGAGTGAGGAAGATGGACGGGAGAATATTTGGACATTTGATCTAAACTCGATAAAAGAATATTCCACATGTGCTTTCGGCCAGGGTCAACTCATAACTACTGGGAAAATGCACAGCAATAGCTTTGCCTGTTAAAAATCAGCACTAATTATTTAGAATTATATGCAACTCAGTCTTAAGAGTTAGCAGAAAAATTAATTCAAGCATAAACAAACTGCCTTGTTTTTCTCATCTGACTTTTGCAGGAAAAATCATTCTAAAACTCATAACATAAAGACTTGATGACAAATAAAAGAGATTCAATGGAAAATGAACAATAGAAACTTCATATTTAAGAGGCAGATGACAGGAGATTTCTATTCAATTACATAGCAAGCTATTCTGAAGCATTTTGTTTCCAGCAAACAAAAGATAAAAGGATTTCATAAGAGTGTTGATAGAATATTGTGTTAAAATGAAGAGGTAAATACTCTAGGTATCTGTAAGAAGAAAAACTTCTCATTTGATCTGCCAACACTGAAAGAAAATATGCAAGTGAAAGATCAGATGATAAGATGCAAGGAGAAGAGAGTTTTCATAATTGCTGTTAGAAATGATTAAACGAAGTAAATACAGTACCAAATAAATTGTGTATCAGGGTAAAGTGCAATTGGAAAAAATAGCATATTAGACAGGAAAAACAGAACACTTAAATCTCATTTTTTTCTTCTGTGTAGATAAGATTGCTCATTTATAAATGTATCTTGTAAGATGCTTAGTGTCTCTATGACATTCCAGTGGAAGTGCCAGGGAGCTTCTCTTTAGGTGGTACAGCCTGCCAGGAGAGCTAGAAAAAAGTGAAGGAGCCAGCAAGGCAGTGGGGTTTTTTTATATAAAACAAATTGCATGATAATTACTAATGAGTGCATGTAAATAAGGGAGAAAAGATCAAAGTCTGGAATGATGCTGAAGGGCTTTAACAATTGGATCTCTCCCATGATCCATGTAAACATGAGCTGTAATTATCAGTAAAATAAGTCACTTGTTTACAAACTTTTGAGTTACTCTCTGAAGGAGAAAAGTTATTTCAAGAACAGTCTGTCTCTGACTAAAATATGTCAAAATCATGTGCCTTTAGTGGGAGTGTGTGAAAGAGAGGGAAGTATTAATGGCTATTACCCAATGTTATAGCCGAATAGGTGAATTCAGCCTTTTTGGTAAGAACACCCAGAATAAGGCGCCTTATGTCATTCTTGTAGTAAATTCATGTACGAAAAACTTGTAAAAATTAAAAGAAAATCATTGCCCTGAAAAAGCAGTGACTCCAAGGGCAATAGAGACTTCCTTCTCATCCACAGACTCCTGTAGGAGGCTGTTGAAGGACAGCAAATCAGCAAGAATCAGTGTCCATTTCAACGTTTGGGGAGCAATAAGTCTCTTATGGGTAAGATCACCTTCTTACTGTCATTACTTACTTTTTATATGTATCTGTTGAGGGAACCCAAATCCAGCAGACTTCAATGCCCAGGAGGTTTCCACCCTCCAGTGTTTGCTGATGTTCCTTTCTGTAGGTCCAGACAGTAGCAAGGTTGAGCATACATTCTACAGCAGAAGGTACTAAAACACACACACACACCACCAATATACAGCAAAAATCCAGAGTAGTAGTGAATGTTATCATCATTGGTGCCCACATAAACACCAACAGCAGTCACAAAAACTTGAGTAACACAGCACAAATACATTTGTCCTCTCCAGTGGATACAGGCTGAAGTTCACTAGCAGGATAATACATACCCTTCCTATCTTGATCCACAGTCACATTTATATCCTCAGGTATCTTGAACTCTAGATCAGATCTTAACTACATTCAAGATCCATGTCAACACCCTGTTTCTCATTTCCTATTATTCTTTTTTATTATTATTATTATTATTTCAGGGTCTTCTGATCCGTGACATTATCTTTTTACCTGCCATTTATGCCTCATGTATCTGGGTGCTTACTTATTTTCCTCTCTTCTGTTTTTGATTTTTACCCAATATACTGGCAAATACATATCTCCATATTTTCTAGGTATTGTCAAGTCCTTTACCAAACACTTTTACAGTTTTTCACATGACATCTAGTCATTAAGGGCTTTTAGAGCTGCATGTTTAGCAACTCAGTCATTCAACTACTGGTTTAGCACACAGAACCAATTGCAATGATTCTTACTAACTTAGTAACTAATTTTATCTTTTTTATAAAATACTGACAGTGTTTAAAACTAGATGTGAATTTAGTTACTTATACATTTAGACATCAGTTTTCTTCTTTTGTAAGTACTATGTCTCCAAAATCTTAATGTAATTTTTGTCTTCAAGGCAGAGAGATCAGAGACTATGATGATTTAAGTCAGGAAAGTAGAAGAGTTGAAAGATTCATATTTAAATATTAATATTAACTAGCAGGTTGCAAATTAGCTATTTACCCACACAATTTATCAGATAATTATATGCTTAGATTGGGCAGGTGAAACTCTGCTATTTCTGGATTCAGCTAAGGACAATTTTTAGTTCCCTCTGGCAACGAGAGAGTGCAGAAGAGTTGTTACAGCACATTTTGCTGGGTGACTTCTGTTACTTGCAGCCTTTCATGTTTGATCTTATGGATCTGGTAAAAAATTATTGATCTTGGGAAGTGCAGCATTGAGGCTTCATTTTGTTTTGTTTTTATGTGAAAAGTGAAAAGAGTAGTAGAGCATGTATGAACTCTGAGAGGGTTTTATTATAGCCTGGGTATTTCATTACAATTATTTCTTGTGTTCAGGTTGCTTCTTGGTAAATAGACACGTGAGTTGGACTGAAAACTGTAGTAGTCTGACTACTCTTTATCCACCCACGTGACAACTGTGTGTGCACAAGTTAATTTATGCTTTTATCTTGATTTCTTGTCACAGATTAACTTCTGACTGCATTTTGCTGACTTATTTGAGCTAATTATGGTAAAACTACTTGCAGCTCCTACTACTGTGATTTTAAACCATAGTAGTATTTGTTCTGAAATTTATCCATAAATGGAAAATAAAATCTAGTCCTGACTTTAGAGATGGCTGTCTCTGTACACATTTGGGACAGAAAAATCAACAAGACTGTTGTCTTGTGAGTCTAGATTTATTTTAAAAAGCTGGATGGAATTAACCTGCATCTCACGACTACCTTTTCTCAGGTAGAATTCAAATCTGCAAAGGCCTTGGAAACCCTTGACTGCTTATGAACAACTTGGCAGTAGTATTAAAAACTTTTTAGTGTAAATTTGTCTTTGGAATCACTGTTCAAGGATAAAAGAGGAACCAAACAAGTCAGAGTTCACTGTGAAAACTTTGCAGGTGACATAATAAAACCAATAGAATTTGGGGNTTCTTAGACTATGACATTCACTGTCATGTTTGAAGCAGAGCTGTCAAAACAAATGTGTCAGGTCATGCAGCAAGTGGTTTATCTCTGTGGAAAACATTAGAATAGAGAGGACTGTGGTCTCAGAGATAGGCTCGTAATTAGGTATTGATTGCTTTTGCTAACACATTGTGCACCATTCTAAACAAATGTAAGATCATTTCTGACTCCTTTCTTTTAAACCCAGATATTTGTCAGTGCATTCGTTTGAAAGATTACAAAATGTGAAGCAATTTTTACAGCTGATTCACTTGGGTTTCAATTGATTTGGCTTCTATAAAAATCCTCCATTTGAAGGGAATGTCAGCAGCATCTCAGCCCCTGTCCACAACCAGGACTTTTACTTCAGGTTACAGAAAAACAACAATTGTCTTGCAGGGGAGTAGAGAAACTGTCCCTCCTTAAAGCTGCAACAAAATTTTGAGAGCCAAGGTGGTTGTATCCTGAGTTTGGCTTATTGTAATGTGAAGCTCTAATCAACTCTCATTCTTATTGTCTCTGTTTTCTACCTTGTAGTCACAGTTAATGGAGACAGCCAAAGGGTGCTTTGCAATTTAAGTGCCTACTGTATTCTCTGAATGCACAGACTGCCCTGTAAATTACATCTATGAATGCAAATGCTCCCTTTACTGTGAAGAAGTGACATTCTTCCTCTTCTGAGATGAGCCAGGTTGCAGACAACACATGAGATAACTCAGATTGGAAAGCACTACAGTCTCCAACTCAAGTACGAACCTAGTGAAGACAATTGCTCCTTAGTGATCTCAAATCACGCCTACAGAAAGCATCTCAGAAGAGGATGGTCAACACAGTTAAAATTCAAACTTTGTTTTGGGGTTGTGGGGGTTTTTTGGGTTTTGCTGGTTTTTTGTTTTTTTTTTTTTTACTTTCATTTAGAATGAGGCAAATTGTATGTGTTTCATAACTGCATCATGGCAAACAAGTGCCCTGAAACTGCTTCTCCACCTGCTTTCTTAACTGATGGGTTGTCTCTTGAGGGTCAACATACACCTCTACTTTCAGCATTGATGCTAAGACTGTAAAGAGGGGAACAGACTTCATCATTTGCCACCCATAATCCTACCTACATAAAGACAGTAGCAGAATCAAGGTTGCACTAGGAACCACAGCTAAGAATTTTGCTGGAATCTGTTATAATGTGTAACACACCAGGGAATGAACATAATATCAAGCTGGAAGTTATGTGAACATGCTGAAAATAGTATTATAGGAAAAGATGGACAAGATATGTAGTTTATTTTAATTTCTCTTTACTTATTTCTTTTGTGGTCTCTACCTGTGGCAATTCCTAAACCTGCTTCAGATATTCTTGTGGTTTACCCCAGCTGATAACTAAGCACCTCACAGCAACATGTTCAATCATCCCTGGTGGGATGGGGTAGAGAATGGGAAGAGTAAAAGTGAGAAAACTGGGGGGTTGAGATAAACACAGCTCAATAGGTAAAATAAAAGCCATGCATATAAGAAAAGCAAAACAAGGAATCCATTCACCATTTCCCATGGGGAGGTGGTGTTCAGCCATCTCCAGAAATGCAGGACTCCATCACAGGTAACTGTGACTTAGGAAGACAAACGTTATCTTTCTTAATGTCTCCCTCTTCCTCCTTTTTCCTTTAGCTTTATAGGCTCAGCATGATGTTGTCATACGGCCTGGAATATTCCTTTGGTCAGTCAAGGTCAACTGTCCTGGCTGTGTTGCCCCCCAGCTTCTTTGTGTGTTCCCAGTCTCCTCCCTGGTGGGGTGTGGTGAGATGCCTGGATGCTGGGCAAACCCTACTCAGCAAAAATGAAAACACCTCTGTATTATCAACCCTCTTTTCAGCACAAATCCAAACCACCCTCATACCAGCTACTGTGAGCAAAGTTAGCTCTATGCCAGCCAACACCAGCACAGCCATGTTCCTATTCATTGGTTTGCTATTTTACGGAGACAAATGGATGCTGAAGGTTTTGGCTATCTTACTATTTGCATTCAGACAAGGTTGCCCCTCCAAAACAATGCATTTATTGGTGATTGAGAAGGTAAAGAATCTTTTTAAAATAGATGAAGAGTAGTCATGATTTTATTTGCTGCATATGGTTTTCTATGACACCCTGAAGTATAAAGGACTTAGTTCTGCTTCCAATTAACTCAATAGCAAAACTCTCATTGACTTACAGGTCTGAAAGATCAGGCCCTAATTTACCAACACTTGTAATTCCCTGATTAAATTTTAAAAGTACAGATGCTAAACTGATTTGCAAGCCTTTGATATTCTGCTGAAGTCAGTGTACAGGTTGGCAAACTGATTTTTTGGCTCTTCATTAGTATCATGCAAATCCTCTAGCTGATCATATCAACTTTGCCTTATGCAGCAGAGAATTTCAGTCTGTGGTTCCCAGCTTGTCATGTAACATCTTTTTCTCTCACTTCCATCTCTTTTCCCTGCAGATAAAAGTAATTTCTGAATATCAGAAAGTTCTAGTCAAAGAACAGAACTTCAAATATATATTCCTAGGTGTAAAACACTTGAATCACCACAAAGGAATGCAGAAAACAAATTAACTGCATGAAGTACCTATTAAAGAGAAACTGAGAGCTCTGAACATCTTGATTATCTGCAATAAAAAAATTGTTGTGGTGCAGCATGAGAAAACACAGACAAATTATTTACAACTCTATACATTAATAATAGTACTATAATAATAATGGTGTTGCTGCCCGCTTATATCAGTTTACTTATCCACTTTCACATGCACTTTCCTATCTGAACAAGCAATTAGGTGCAAATTTGCAAGATTTTGTTTCAAACACTGAAGAAACCTGAGACATCAACATCAGAATTGATGTTTTCTACAAGTGAGGAGGGGTTTTTGAAATTCTAATTCAAGCTAACAAAGCTTTTATGCTCATAAACCCATTTCACTCTTATATCGAGATATTCACATTTACACGCATATCTGTATTAATCGGGTCTGTTTCTGGACTAGAAAGTGACTCCATGGCACACAGACAGTATATGGAGCAGGTCCCATGATCACAGAATCACTGAAAGATTCTCAAAATCACTGAATGTCTCATTTTGGAAGGAACCTCTGGAGGTCAACTAGTCCAACCTACCTTGCTGAAACAGGCTTACCCAGAGTATATTCCACAGGATTGCATTCAGGCAGATTTTGAATATCCCCAGGAAGGGAAACTCCACAACCTCTCTGAATAGTCTATTCCTATTTGACACTCTCAAAGTAAGGAAGCTTTTCCTCATACTCTGATGGGACTTACTGCATCTCTATCTCTGAATGTTAAAGAGCAAATCTGGCCCACATACAAAGAATTTCTCACTATAGGAAACAAGGGAAAGAGTCTTATGGACAAGTAAAAGAATAGCATGTGGGAGTAGTTTTGTTGTACAAGCACTAACAAAATGCTCATTAAAGGTATACAAGAATCTTTTCACAGGGTAATACCTTTGTGAGGAAAGAAATCTCTTATTAGTCCAGTGATAGGAGTCTCTGTTGCAAATATCTTCACAATGGTTTCATTAGACAGAATGGGTGACAGTCCGAAACCAATATCCTGACAATTCCTGATACCCATCTGCCCTGTGTGCTCCACAGCATGCATGAATCCATCACTATTGAGCAATACACAAAACACATCCTAGCATTATGTGCACAAAACACTGTCCTACATGACCATATTTGCATCTCCAGCAAAGCTTTTACTGAGTAGTTACAAGTGTTCTACATTTGCTCTGTTATACAGGAGAAACATCTTGGACATATCTCTGAGATGGACAGATTCACCACCCCATTCATGGAAGAATGCAAGTGGTGTCTATTAATTTCTCTGGACACAGCAGGGACTACCTGAGACAATCTCTAGGCCAGTCCAAAATTCTTGCTTGAAGAGCTGTTATAGCCACTAGTCAAACACTTTGTTGTGACAGTGCCTATGAACTCAGTCTCACACTCATTGTCCATGCACAGATTAACAGGGAGATCCTGGACCACCCAGAGAATTGCAACACTTCTGATCTAACTATACAGAAATTAGTCTCCTATGTCTAGGTTACACTTGTACAAGGCTGAATTTAAATGACAGTCATTCTGAATTTCCCCCAATTTTCCTTCTATTTCTACCACTAAGACAAAAAAGGGCTGAATTCCACATCTTCCTCTGAGGCTGCTTTGCTGTTGTTGCTTTGCCTGGAGCTGTCCATAGTCCCACGAACAAGATTTCTTCTATATGCATACATGGTTGCAGTCTGGTAGAATGGTTAGGTTTTGGTTGGTTTGGCAAGACATCTGTGGTTATATGGGTCTCTGTATCAGCTTTCTATGAAGTAGAACAGAAGTGAAGTTTGGGGTAGACAGAAACCCAGCGATGGAACCCAAAGGGGCACAAACTCAGGAGTAAAATTTACTGCAGGTCTCCTTGAGGGCAACCTGTCATATTGAGTTTAGAAGCTGGAAAACTATCCACAGAATTGTCCTCTGGCCCACTCCGTTCCATTTGGTAAGATGTGAACCAAACAAAAAAAAATCCTCAAAAACAAGAAATAAAAAAAATAAAAAAAAAAACAAACAAAAAAACCCCAAAACAAAAAAACACCAAAAAACTCACCAAGAACCAACCCCCCCAAAGAAAACCCAAACAAACAAGCAAAAAATCAAACCAGAAAAACAAAAAATAAAACCAAAACTAAACTAAACAAAAGCAGTGTATTTTCCTTTATACAACTAGCAACTGTAGGTCATATTGTGGTAAGGCAAGAAAAAATAGAATTCTTTCATGTCTTTCTAATTAATCTGTTTTCTGTTAGAAAATGCTCATCCCAGGAAATTAAAATATTTTGCTGTAACATTTTACCTTAATTTCCTGGAGGATAGTATCAAAGCTCCATTACAACTTTATTGTTCCAATATGTATTAAATATAGTATAATTGAGTGTTGAACACAAATAAAAAAAATTAAGATTTAATCCAAACAAAATCCCCCAACAAGATAAACCCAGTATTTCCTTCACAGAAAAAGAATAGATTAAACACTTTTAACTTTCTATCCCAGTTTAAAATGAAAGAGCATCTTAATACCTCATGCTACAGTGCTGAAAGTAAATTTTGTATTCCTGTCAGTTCGACCATGGCATTTCTTTTAAAGGCCTATAGATTGTCTAACTAGGACAGCTCTATCAAGAATCTAAGCTTTTACATTTGGAAAAAGGAGAATAAATCAAACTGGGAGAGCACCTGGCAATTTTTTTTCACTCCTTGCAAGTTACAAGTGATATCATTTGTTCTCATTTGTAGACAGAACAGCTGGAATAAACCAGCTTTAGTTATTTCAAATAACTCTGTTTTGGTTACTTTTCCACAAGTTAAACAGACAATCTGTATAATGATGGATTCATTAAACAATCATGCATTTTTTTCCAAACTGTGGCCTTGAAATCAGTGGGATTTGGATTGTGCCCTAAATCAAACCAAAAATATACAAGCATTTTAGAGGATGCTGCAGTTTCACATTTTGCAAAATAAGTGGAAAACCTAACTTCAAGATGGAAGTTTGGGAGTTAAAGTTTGAATGAAATTGGGAACCTTCAACTAAGTATTTTTACAGGGATAATTCAGCAGTTAGCATCACTGTTAAAGAGCTTTATAGAACACTTTTGACTTTGTAATATCCTTTTATTTTAGGTGATTAAAAGGGAGTCTAATTTGTGGCATCTCAGGAGTATTGTATTTACCTACTTAAGGTCAAATAGATAATTCTGTGTATGAGTCAGGGTGAAAAGGAAAGGATTTGTGGGTTTTTTTTTCTTCTCTTTTCTATAATCTTCCTACTGCAGGAACTCTTTTTGATTCAATAATGACATTTGGTGGTAATCCCAGAGGAGTAATAATTTTGCCTGAAGACTAAACCAAGTGAGTGGTGATCTCCCTTGCTGTCAATGACCTATAGATGACATTTTGTACCTAATTAATTAGATGTCTTTCTTTTGAAAGAAATGGTGAATCATGCATAATTAGAAAAGGCATCAAAGTTGGAGCTGTTGGCTCATTAATCTAATGGAGGTAGCCTGTGGCACTTAAAGACCATTTGTATTGCTCGTGATGTTTGTGCTACTTCATGAGCAATTAGCACTCTGTATAAGACTGATTCTCCTGATAGTTTTCATTTTCCTCACACTCAAAGGAAATATTTAGATTGGTTTAGAATATAGTATGAGCTGTAACCTCTAACACCCATAAACACTCAGATATTAATGATTTACAACATGGGCAAAAATTACCTGGAATCTAACACTGATTTTTTCTTTAGGCTAAACAAAGAACAGGGTAAAAAACCACCTTTCACAGAACTGTAGAATTCATAAACACTAAATTTAAACAAATCATACATTCAACAAAATTACAAGTCCTGTGATGTATTTTTGGTGATTTTTTCTTCAGTACAAGGAGTGATAATCCCAATTTTGGGTACACAAATCCTTCTGTGTAAGAGCAAAAAGATTATTGTGTTTATTTATCTTTCTTCTAAATCGCTTAATATTAGTTAAATTTTCTATTTTAACAATATTTTTGAAATATTTCTAAAGATTTAAGACATACTGAATTTTTGCAACAACGATTCATTTGCAGGCTTTTTGGAGCCAGTCCATTCTCAACACAAGTGTTCCAGAAGTTTAAATTTCACTTCTCACCTACAGCTTGCCAGATTGGTCTATAATCCCTGTTAATTATTTCTCTAGAGAGTCTGACTTCTTCAGCTTTGCTAGGATTTGTTCCTGTAGAATGCCTGGTTGTTTCTTACTATAACCATGTCTCACAGAAAATAATCCAGGAAAGCTGAAACGTGCATTATCATGCTCTGCAACGTGCTTAAAAAGACGTCCAGCAACAGCTTGGGAAAATTAGACACCACTGATAGTTTCATATTTTCATTTATACAAAACCATTTATCACATGCCTGGGCTGTTCAACATACATATATGGATATGAGCATGAATATATTTTTGTGTGGATATCTTACATATGCTATAGCCCAATAACTGTACATTTTTGCAAAAAATGGGCTAGCCAAATACTCATCTTAATTAAAACTTAAATTTTCCATTTTGTCTGTCACCTTTTTTGTACAATTCTACTTCACCATGAATGCAAAGACTACTAAGAGGCTTTGCATAAAAGTTCTTACTGAATCAAAATACCTTTTGGAAATCTTTTGGTTTATGAATTTCTTTTTATATTTCAGTGGTGACACCTAAAATTACCCCAGGCACAGAACAACCATATAACTGTATAGAACCATAGAATTGTTAAGGTTGTAAAAGACCTTTAAGATCAACAAGTCCAACTGTCCAACACTGCCAAGTCCACCACTTAGGGAATAATGTCCCTAAGTGCCACATCTAGATGTCATTTAAATATCTGGGTGGTGAGGATTTAACTTCCCTGGGCAGCCTATTCCAAAGCAAGGCAGACACTTTGGCAGAGAAATTTTTCCCAGTATTTAATCTAAACCTACCTTGGAACAACTTTAAGTCATTTCCTTGTCCTGTCACTTGTTAGCTGGGAGAGAAGGCTGATCCCCACCTGCCTAAACCCTCCTTTCAGGGAGCTGCAGAGAATTATAAGGTCTCCCTTGAGCCTCCTTTCCCCCAGACTTTATAAGCCCAGCCCCCTCAGCTGCTGCTCATAAGCCTTGTGCTCCAGACCCTTCACCAGCATTGTTGCCCTTCTCTGGACATGTTCTATCACCTCAGTGTTCCTCGTAGTGAGAGCCCCAAATCTGAAAGCAGGATTTGAGGTGCAGCCACACCAGTACGGATTACAAGAGAGTTATTACTACCCTAGTTCTGCTGGCCACACTATTTCTGATATAACATACAACTATAATTTTATAGTTTTATAATTTTTATCCATTGAACTTACTCTCACTGTTTGAGTCCATACTCGGTTATTTTACTAAATATGGTAAATATTTACTATACCTGTACTGGGAAAATTGCTAGCAAGCCAATTTGTCAGTATGGCTAGGCAGTTAAAAGAATCCTTGCCAAAGTTTTGATCTGGGTCAAGTATCAGTCTCCCAGAGATGTTTAAGCCAGAGCACATTTTTCAAAAGAGTTCTCAAGTGCACTGTTTTTGAATCTTAGAAATTTTAATATGGCGAATACAGCCAAAGCATATCAATTAAGCATAGAACTAGGAAATGGATACCTACCACTCTTCTGTTTACTAGTACAGTTTTAGCTCTTTATTTTTGTGTGATAATAATTTTTTATGGGCTATACATGATAGTCACAAAAAGTAGAGACTTAAATGTTAACCTTTGTATTCCACCAAGACTGTAGCTTATAAATCAATAAGCCAGACTCTTTCCACTTGAGCTAGCAGAGATTGTAAGACCAGTGTGGGATAGTCTTTCCTCTATGTGATCTTTGCCATCCCTCATTGGTTCATTTATGCTAATCTGCTGCCTCTCAATTAATCTCCTTTCTCCTTCTGAGAACTTTAGTCCTCTTCTGCATCTGTACTTACAGCCACGCAAAATCTCCACTGCACTTGTCTTGTTCTCCGGCTCTCTTTGTTCTCTGGAGGATGTCCACAGAAATTCTTATTTCTATTTTCCCCTTCTCTCTGCTTCTTTCATTCCCCAGTTGCTGCTGTTGCTTCCCACTACTTAATGTAGTGGGTTTGTGTGGCCAGGTTTTGGTAGCAGTAGGGTGGCTTCGGGGATGTGTTTTGTGAGAGGCTGCCAGAAGCTTCTCCCATGTCTGACAGCCAATGCCAGCTGGATCCAAGAGAGATCTGCTGCTGTCCAAGGCTGAGACAATCAGAGATAGTAGCAATGTCTCTGTGATAACATTTTTAAGAAAAATAAAGTTGTTATGCAGATGTAATTGCAATCAGGGAAGAATTGAATGAGAATATGAGAAAAGAGGAGCTATGCAGACACTCAGGTCAGTGAAGAAGGAGGGGGAGGAGGGGCTCCAGATGTGGAAGCAGAGATTCCCCTGCAGCCCGTGGTGCAGACCATGGTGAGTCAGGCTGTGCCCCTGCAGCCCATTGAGGTCAACAGGAGCGCAGAGATCCACCTGCAGCCCACAGAGGAGACCCACATCGAAACAAGTCAATGCCCAGAAGAAGGCTGTGACACTGTGGCAAGCCTGTGCTGGAGCAGGACCCTGAGAGGGACCTGCTGACTCATGGAGAGAGGAGCCCACACTAGAGCAGGCTCCCTGGTAGGGCTTGTGAGCCCGTGGGGGACCCACACTGGGGCAACTTGATCCTGAAGGACTGCATCCCATGGAAAGGCATTAGTGTCGGAGTAGGACATGCAGAACTGTAGCCTGGAGAAAGAACTCACACTGAAGATTTACATGGATAACTGTCTCCCATGGGAGGGATCCCATGATGGAGCAGGGGAAGGACTCTTCTTCCTGAGCAGTGACAGAAATAACCTGTGATGAACTGACCACAACCCTCACTCCCTGTCTCCCTGCAACACTGTGAGGGAGAAAGTAGAGCCTGGGAAAGGAGGGGTGGGCAGGTAGTGTTTTCAAGATTTGTTTCACTTCTCATTTTCCTGCTCTGATTTTGATTGCTAGTAAATCCAGTTAATATCCCCAAACTGAGTCTGTTTCGTCCATGACAGTAACTGCTGAGTGAGATCTCCCTGCTCTTATCTCAATTCATGAACATTTTGTTACATTTTCTCTTCCATGTCCAGTTGTGGAGGGGATTGATAGAGTGGCTTTGGTGGGTTCCTACATCCAGCCAGTGTCAACCGACCACAAGTCCATCTTTGTTCCTTCTTACAGTTTCTTTCCAGTGCTTTTAGTCTATTAAATAATGACTGAATTACTAATCATCCAGTTTCTCTCTACTGCTTGCTCAAAGGTTTTCTGAAAGCATTGACAAAACTAGAAGAAAATAAAAAAATCCACACTTATCTTTCTCTTCTTGTACTTCGATATTTAATAGCTCCTGTTGCGTCTTTCCTTCTCTTCTTTTTTTTTTCCCACTCTCCCTTTTTTCTACCCCCCCCCACTTTTTTTCCTTTTTTCTTCTTCTTCTCCTTCCCTTTCCCTTCTCTTTTTCCCTACCTTGCTCTGTCTTCACAAGCGAAAAGATTCATTTTCTGTCTAAAAGCGCTTTCCTGGTCTGATTTGAATGCCTGGTAGCATGAAACACTGCTCAGTATTTACAGGCTACTTATTTTAATGCAACAGGAAAATAAATTGGTATGTAAAATGCATATGTACTAAACTGCCAGCAGTATCTGTTTCCTTCAGGTTGCAATAACTCCTGTATGAATTGTTTTTGGTCCCAAATCTCTCCAGTCTTTGGGCTGCTCCAGAGCATCACTCTCTTGTGGATGTAAATAAATGATGACTCATTAACAGACTGATGCAAACGAGTGTATTTTATAAAGGAACAAAACTGAAAATTGTGCTCCTTGCTCCTGACATGTATATATAGCAGTAATGATATTGAAATAGGCCAAGGTATTTTTGGAGTGAACAGATCTTTATGCCATACTTCATTCTGACTGTGTTCCTACTGCAAACTTCTGAAATGTACATTTACAAGTGTCTTGAGTGACATCTTCTGGAGAAAGTAAACGTGGTCATTCCCAGTAATTTGCTAGTGAACTCTGACAAGAGATTTGTAGATTCCATTCCTTCAATTCTGGTTTTGGAAATGGGAGATTTATGCAGGAATTTTATTTCCTTTTCAAGTAAAGCTGAATCAAGATGCAGAGATTTTCTTCCTCTCACAGTAGTGCTGGTGAGTTGAATCAAAGTGCTTGTCTGGTGACACAGTGACAACCATAAAATAGTATAATAATTTGTGTCTATAATTACATGTTTTAGACTAGATGTCTCCTGAGAACTATGTAACCTTACCCTTCTCCAATGGCACTGGGGTAAATTAAAAGCAACTCTACAGAAACACACAGAGCAGAGCCCAACAACACTTGTCCGAGGAAAAATCAGGCAAATGCCCTATGAAGAGTGAACAGATGATATTGATGCAATCTGGAAGGAGGAGATGACTTCTCCCCATGCTTTAGTCTCTTGACCTCGCTGGCTGTGCCTTTCTGAATTATGCAGTGCACAATAAAACTACTGCAGCAGGGTTTACAGCTGGAAACCAGATTAAATAAACATGCTGCCAGGAACAATGTATATTCCAGAAACCAGGTTAGCTAAACTAAAACAAACTTTGATATTTCACTACTGAGCACCAAGGACATGCACATAAGGTGGGAAGTGGTAACAGAAGGGACATTTCTTCAATTTCAGGTGCTCACAGAAGACAAAAGTAGGTTTAAAAAATAATGCATCATTAATCTCTCAACTCATCTCTTAGATTTCAATTTTATTTTATTGATCGTGAACCTGAAGATAAATTCTTTCAAGAAAAATATGATTGATTGTTTTATTTAACTGTTTCTGCTTTTTTTTCACAGAGCTGTTGCATACTGCTACAGGAGGACTAGATGCAGACCTCTCCCCTCCAACCTCAAGAATTCTCTGATTCTGTGAAAAAAACCCAGGGGAACCTAGATATGAAGAAGATATATATATAGTTATATTAGCAATTAGGTAGAACTGAAGAAGGAAGAAAATACTATTGCAAAAACCCTTAAATTATCAAGAGAATTTTGTAATAAAATCTTTCTTCCCCTCCCACAAATGAGACCACAGTGATTATTCAGCCACTCAGCTATCACAGTGGACAACTTTGGTTCTGGTCTTTGTTTTGAACCCCTACTTCACCTTATTCAGAATAAATGCAATAAACTGATCAAAGAGGAGTTAGAAACTAAATCTTTGTTAATTACTAGACTCCAAAACATTCATAGACAGAACATTCAAATTAATCACATATATTTCGGTAACTCCATATAATTGACAGTATTCCTAAGATGTCTAATAATTTTATTGAATAATTTCTAAGACAATTACCCAGACAGAATTACATATACTGAAATAAAGAGTTTTACATGCAGTGGAAAAATTGCCATTGTGTTTCAACTGATGTAAGTGAAAAAGCCAAATTTCCTTTTATGCTATGTCTGCTCCATTTATGTTACTGTGCAGCAACAGGATCAAGCCTGGGCATGGGTTTTGATGTAGAAATGGATCATCTTTCATTTAAATGTGGATCACTTCTTATAAACTTTTTCAGATTGTTGCATAGAAGGTGAACTAGTCAGATGAGTTATTATTTCAAGTGACTCCATTAGCTAAATTCAGCATTTTAAAACAAGTCTGAGTCACCACTGCCTTCTATAACTTTTACTTTTTTTTGCTGTCATGCCAGTCTGAGAGCACATTATAGACACATTAAATGGTTTCAGAAACAAAGAGCATAAGTTGCCTCTAAAAAACCTTTGCTGGGCAAGTGTGGTATCGAAGCATACTATATTATAGCCCACTACAGTACAATCCTTTTTTTCTGAAAGCATCTAGGAAGAAAATAATAGACAGAAGTCTGAAACTCTAATTCATGTAGAGAGAAAAAAAATTACTTAATAGGAACTTTAGAGGTATTTAAACTTGCAATTCGAATTATGATTAAATTAAGTGCGTTCCTTTAGGTTTCTAACTGAGGGGCTCTTCATAACTGATGGTGCATCTACATGTCTTCATTTTCTACACTGAGAATAAAGAGAAAATTATGTGTCTCAGTTCTAGGTCCACTAAATCAATCCTAAGTCATTCACCTTTGGCTACAGAGGAAAAATAATAGATTGGGTGAGTGTTTGTGTTCCCGCTCAGTTTCCCCCTGCTCCAAGTCAGCTTTTTTTGAAAGTGTAATTTGAAGGTTTGTTAAGATGATTCAAGATTTTACTTAAATAGCAGTGTGTTTAAGCCATAGCAGGTTGGCTGAAAATTATAAAAAGCCCCAGAAAGTCAGGTACACAGATTTAAACAGAAAGTAAAAGATTTGGAGCCTAATATCTCTGACTGACTTAGAAATTTCCAGTCATGATACTGTCAAATCCACTCAGGAAAATCCATAAAGAGCTATGCCAGTGTACTGGCCTTGCTAGGATAGGGATAGGGATAGGGTTAGTTAGAACCATCTCATATGGTTCTGTGTTTTGGATCTGAGACTGAAACAGTCCTCATAACATAACAATGTTCCAGTGTTTGCTGACCAGTGCATAGCATCAAGGCCATTTCTGCTTCCCACTCTGCTCCCCAGAGGATGAAGAATTCATTGGGAGGAGTCACAACTTGGCAGGGGACCTGAACTGACCAGAGAGATGTTCCATACCATACAATGTCACGCTCAGCAATAAAAGGGACAAAAAGGGACTTTGAGGGTTAATCATCTTTGCTAGGGAACAGGATGGGCATCTGTCCACTTGTGGGAGGTGGTGAATGATTGGTTTTGCATCACATATTTCTGTTTATTTATATTTTCTTCCACTTACCTTTCATTTCTTAAACTTACTTTTTCCTTGACTTTCCAGTTTTTTGCTTTTACTCTTCCTCTCCTCTTCCCCTGTTCCACTAGGGGCATGAGGGGAAAGTGAGCAACAGGTTGTGTGGTGCTTAACTGCCCTTTGAGATTAACCCAAAACAGCCAGCAAGTTTGAAGAACTACACTGGCCTAAAAATCAGATTTTTTTTTTTTTTTTTAAGTTACAATTTTTGTAACTATCTTTTCCTAATTTCAGAATTGATGAAAAGGTTTGGGTAGGCTTTTTTGGTTTGTGTTATTTGTTTGCTGCTCTTTTATCAAATGGAATCAGATTGACAGCAGGAACAATAATAGCTTTTCAGTTCATGGAAACAGAGTATCAGATAGTCATGTGAATCTTTAAAAAATATGCCATGTATCAACAGATATGGAGCAAGACTACAAGATCTGACAATGCTGCAGCACCAAGTGCTGTCAGAATTATCAGTAAGAACAAAAACTCCCTTTTTATCTGAACAAAGAGCTGGTCAGGGGTCTGAGGAAGAATATACTTTTAAATCATTCTGCCAAATACACCTTCCCACTGTGTTGCAGGATCCTCTTGAAAGTCTCACTCCACAGCATTTGCTACTGAAGTACAGAGTAGGACTTTTCTTTCACCTACTAGTGTAAAGTATTCAAGACTCTTGCTGTCTTCAAAGAGATTGCAGGCATTCAGCAAGTGATCATTCCCAGCATGTTTTGTCCAATTTCTATTACCAGCTCTCAAACAATAAAATGGATGTTGCAAGACAAGGACTCCAGTGAAGGCTGGGAAGCAGGAGCTGCATTCCTACTGCCTCTTTCAGCATGTCATGGTTTAATCCCAGCTGACAACGAAGCATCACACAGCCACACACTGAATCACCCCTGGTGGGACAGGGAGAGAATCAGAAGAGTGAAAGTGAGAAAACTTGTGGCTTGAAATCAAGACAATTTAGTTAGTAAAGCAAAAGCCACTCATGTAAGAAAAGCAAAACAAGGAATCCATTCAGCACTTCCCATGGGCATGCAGGTGCTCAGCCATCTCCAGGAAGGCAGAGCTCCATCACATGGAATGGTGACCTGGGAAGACAAACACCATCAGTCTGAGCACCCCTCACTCCCTCCTTCCTTCTTCCCCACCTTTCAGTGTTGAGCATGACACCATATGGTCTGGAATATCCTTTAGGTGGCATTTTCCACTACTCACAGAATGCTTTAAAAATTCCCACTGCCACCTGAAAAATTCATTATGCAAACTTAGATGATGCCACACCAAGGACTGTGTGATAAAGATAATAGTGAATTCTCTAATAATGGCATCCTTTGAACCTCAGCTAGAATAAGTACGTGATTCTAAACTTCTTAGGTAGAGCTATAGGATCAAGCAGGTATGGGCCCACATACATTCTTCAGATATTTTGTTACAAGAAAATAATTGAATTTTGTTGCATCTATTTGTTATTCTCAAAGTTCAAGATTTTCCTAAACATTTTGAACATTTTGGAAATAATAGTTCCTTTTGATTCTAAAAATAGAGGAGGTTCTTATGCCCTGTGATTCAAATATTTTACGGATTTTGTAAGAGGATGGAGGAGTTCAGTTCTGTTGAACTTGAGACTACTTGAGAAGTATCTTAGCCAGGTTTAAGGTGCAAGCCAAGAGCAGTGTGAATCTCTCCAAGGTTCAGCACAATATTTACCTCTTTAAAGTGAAGCTCCTGGATGTCAGATGTCTCAAAGAAATTGAAATAAGGTGTTTAGGTAATGTGTAGCCATCTGGCCTGCTCCAAAACCATCCATATATGCTCCACATCACTAGAGCAGAAAAAAAATACAGGATTTAGAAAACAAACAAGGAAACAAACATACATTTTTAAGCAAATATTTTCTTTTTATAATTGCTAATCATTCTCTAAAAGTACTGAAAAAACTCTCTGATCTGAAAAAATAATTAATTGTAGGCAGAGCTGATAATTTATATCTAGCAGATAGCTTTTGCAGCTATGTAATTTTAAGAGCTTTCTTGCTTTTTTCTTTTTCCTCCTTTGTTTTTTCAGCAGACATGATTAGTAATAAACTTTAAAACATTTTAATCTCTATAAATAGTGCTAGAACCTTAAATTTCAAAAATTCTCAAGATTATGGTTACTCAATATCTCTCTTTTTTCTGTCAGACTTTATATAATTATCCTTGTTGTAGAAATCACTGTACTATCTTCATCTAGTTACTTCACAATATGTTTATGAGATAATAAAAAAACAACTTTTCTGTTAGAGTAATCAATGCAAATAAAGAAATTCACATATAGATTAATTAATGCTACTAATAAAAGTATGAAATTATAGTAATCATTAATTTCAGGTTTCTTTCATGATGGAAATGAAGAATTTGGTTCCCAAGGGAATAATCTTCAAAAATCAGCTGTTTATACAGTCACTCCAAGTCTTGAAATTAAATGTAAGAAACAAGAGAAAAGTTCTGCTGAGGACTCTGGCTTGCAACAGCTACTTGTACCAAAGGGTTATTCAGTTTTTTCCTTCAGATTTGCTGATGAGAAAGAATTCACAGCGTAAACTTTAAAGATTAAGGACACCCATGAAAACGAATTACTACAGGGAATCTTCTGTTGATTCATTACAGTGACTTACTATAGTCTTTTCATTTTTGAGCAACAGAACGAGAATGATAGAGGACTCTGCAAAACTTCATCAAAGAAGTATCTCAATATTTTCAGGAAAGAAAAGTTAATTAGTTGTAAGACAATAATCTCTCTGAAGTAAAAATTTAGAACTACAGGATAAAATCACCAGAGGCAGATAAAGCCCTAGAACTTTAATGTTTTTAAAGCATTTATCCAAAACATCATTATTTATTTAAGGCTTCTTTTTCTTTCTTTCACATGCCCTGTAAAATACTTAATTAGGCAATTCATTGCAATCTCACGTGAGAATTTGAGCCTATGTCTCTATGTAATTTTACAAGCTTATATTTGATAGTGAAATGTTTACCACATTTTTATTCTTGTTCTATGTCAAAGATTGTTCCAAAAGCATTTTTTTCAATAAATTATATATTCTTGAGACTTAACCTTTGGCTAAAAAATACAAGATCTATTGATTTGGTGAATTCTAAAATACTGTGTTTTATTCATAGGATGATATTTTATTTGGAGTCACTGCAATTTATCTACTGAGTTATCAATTCATTCCTATCTTCACTGAAATTAAATTATTTTTCTTTTCTTTATTGAATAACTTTAAGATTTCCAGCTTTGTTTGTTGTGGCTGTAAAAAATATTTATTTGAAAAGATGTGGAATTATCAATAGGAATTTAAACAAGGCAGTTCTTTGATAGTATCTATACATTTGCTCATTTTAGCTCATCAAGATAAAGTTGTGAACATAAACAGAGTCTTTCCAGCTTGCATGTATCAGGTCTCACTGAACATAAGGAGAACAACAACAACAAATATGTACAATTATCCATACAGCCAAAAATAAAACAATAAAAAAGCTAACAGAGATAATATTTCTTTTCTGAATTTCTTTTGCTGTCAAGCTACGAACATAAAAGTGTTTGTAAAATCATACCTGCCACCTGTATGGAGTATGGAAATTCTGGCTCCTCTTTGCCTTTTTTTTAATATCATAAAGACAAAAAAACCCCAAAAAACAGCCTAAAACAAAGAAATAACAACAAAGCAACACCCTCCTTCCAAACACATGACTTATATCACTTACATCACTCTGAACAAGTTTTGGACATTTAGGTTAAGTAAACATTTAAAATTATACGGAGATATCTAAACATCAACATTAAAACTTTAGTTTCTTAAGCTGTATTTGAATCCTGTGCTTGAGATTGAACAGGATGAATCCCATCTAAGAGAAATCTCTCTGTTATCTCATATCTCCAGACTTCTTTTGTACAAATTATACACACAGTCCTACCTGCGTTCCTGAATATTTTCAGAACTCCAATCTCCATTTTATGATATGGAGAATTTATATGGAGAATTATCTAATTAATAATGAATAGAAATTAAATATCTAATTAATATATTTCAACAGTTCAGGTGAAAACAACCACCATGTGGCTGGTAGGCAATCTAGTTTTCCAGTCCAGTTCACCTAAGCAGAACTCTCAGTTTTGTTCATGGGTTTGTCCTAGGGAGAATTAGGTGTCATTTTGTTCTTCCTAGTCTGGGGAAAGCTGTTCCAGAAAACTGGTTTATTTTGCAACTTTTTTAATATGATGACAACACTGACAGTCAAAGAACACGGTGAGTTGGAAGAGGAAGGGAAGAAAGAAGGATATGTTAGTGGGCTTCTCTGTCCAGTCAAAGCCTTTGAACATATCAGTTCTATCACAGAGCTGAGATTGCAGCTTTGTTGTTACCTTCTCATGCTTGGCCAAGGGCACAAGCTGGCAGCTGAGGGTGGCCCCAACATGGCCTGACCGATAGGGCACAGTCCCACATGGTCTGAGCACAACAGGCAGTGCTCAGTACAATCTGATACAATTACTCTGGTACAATCTCCAGCACAGCACAGAACACAGCACAGGATGCACAAGGACCAAGGGAGTGAGAAAAAAGAGCAGATGAAGGCAAAGGCAGGGCTGGAACTAAGTACACCTGCAACCTAGCTCTGGCAGGGACTGAATGCCTCACTCAGGGCTGTCATGAGCTCCTGGTGCCACAGGAGGGGAAGCCCTGGGTGAAGTTTGTCAGGGACATTAAGGTGTGCTGATGTCTCCAGGGCCCTGATGGCCCTAGATGAAAGAGAAGGCATTTTCTGTCTGGAAACAATGAGTAGCTTGCCACTCATCCCCAAGGGGAAGGTGGGCATTTTATCCTTCTCTAGTACTTACTAGAGATTGATGTGCCCTCATTTTTTCAACAGCATTAGTTTCTCAAACCTAAGCTTGTTGGATCTATTGCTTTCTGGATGACTGGAATGGAAGGATTGTAAGTCACAGCTTTTATTTATGGCCTTCGGTATGGATTTGTCTCATATCTAACCGACATAGACTCTGCTTAGCTTGCAGGTTTCTGAAAAATCCATTCCTTAGGCACTTGGCTCTTCTTTATACCTCATTGGGAGCCAAAACATTTATTGGCTGCTGAATTTTCCAGGAAGTAAGCTGGCAGCAGATGAGGTGTTGCTTCTCTTGTGGAACTGTGCCTAAGCACCTTTAAAGAACCTGGCTTTATATATGCATCCATAAAACAGAGAAAAAAGAAAAAATTCCTGAATTCATAAGCTATAAGAGTAAGCACATTTAAGTTTGCAGGGTCTTCAAATATTGTGATATAGAGGCCACAAAGAGATGTTTGATAAAAGAAAGTATAGACAAGTTAAAGTTCAGAAACAGCTTTTTAATTGCCAGCCAAGCTGAATACTGAACAACAGACAGGCACTTTGAACAGTTCCCAGTTACTCATTCAATCAATTAAGTGAAAAACTGTTGAGCAAATCTGAATACTGAATTAATATGAAGAAATTATGATTTGCCTATAGACATTTTGAAAAAGGCAAAGATTAATTAAGTCAGGCATTTATTTCAAATTATTTGCTCAGCTGCTGTTGCTCAGAATTCAGTGAGGTTTTCATATGTAACTGAGGTATTTCAATACAGGTCAGGGGAAAGCATATTCAATTTTTTTTTTTGGTTGTTAAAGCAAGTGCAGATTGAGAAAAAAATCGTTGTATAATGTTTAAAATAGCTAGGCTAGGTTTCTTGCTAGATAAAAGAATGTAAAAGACTGGCATTTTTAAAAAAGCAAACAAAAAACGTAAGCAAATTGATTAAAAGAAGCTTAAAGCATCTACATAGCTGATGTAGAATTTCTGTAGGAAGGGTCTGATTTGTATCTGTTAGGATATTTTTTAAGAGTAAGGAGACGACACTTTAAGGAGACGACACTTAAACTGGATAATTTGAAATCCAGTGAGTTCCCAAAAGTTCCATGTGACTATGGCAGGTTGCAGTCATGCAAAAGGACACCTATGGAGCATACCAAGGGAGAAAGAAGTGTGAGACAGTCTCACCAGGGTTGTGAACCTTGGCAGGGGAACAAACAGCCCCCACTCAGCAGCAAGTCTGGGAGGGACAGGAGATTTATGATGGGTTTCCTACTAAACTGATGGGAAGTTCCAGCAATTGGTGGCACAAGCAGGAGGACACAAAGACAGGAACAAGGCATTACCATGGAGAATGGCAGGCACAAGCATGAAAAAAGGGCTTGAAGGTGGTCATGTCAGCATAGCAACAGTGGTGTTGCGCTAGGAAAAATGTTACCTTGCCCTGGCTGATTCAGGTACTTCCAGGGACAACAATCTCCTCAGCCGAAATGGACTTCCTGGGACTTTCCTGCCTGAGGCTGCAGGGAATGTTGGAAAACACCTTTATGTGAAAATTTATGTGAATGTCTTCTATGATGCACTTGCTGGTGTGGAGTGAGAAGTAGTTATTTTAAAAAATAAAAATAAAGAAACCAAACTAAAGAAAACTGATGTGTTGGGGTGCAGTGTGTTGCCACAGTGTAATGTGCTGCTGAGCCACGAGAACAGATTCATGCAGAGAAGTAGAAGTGGATTGAACCTGTCCAAGGCCTCCAGCACACACCAGCATCAGCGGTGAAGGATATGCCTTGGAGCACCTCCAAGACAGCAGTGGCTTCTCTGGGCAGACAAAGATTATAAGATTAAATATTTGCTGACCAAAAGATCCTTTAAGGGACTTCCAAACACCTGCCAAAAAGACACTTGTGCTTCCATAGGACCCTCTGTTCCTGAGTAAACAGCTGGGTTTTGTGTCCCAGCTGTGCCCAGAGAAGCTGTGGAAAACCCTGGGCAAACTGCTCCAGCTCAGAAAATTCCTTTGAGCAGGGGTTGCACCAGCTAAGGTCTAGTGGTTGGTTCCAACCAAAATTATTCAGCAGGGCTTTTAACAGTCTGAACTGAGATTTTACTGACAGATTAAAACTTCCCCAGTTTATAGTAGGAAATTCTTTGGATTTTAGCATTCAGTACTGCTTACAAACATTTAAGTGCTGGGATCCCAGTGATCTCTGATGCACCATTCTTAAAATATTAATTGTGTTGGCTCTTTGAAGGTGAAACATGGATGTGGAAGCAAAACCTGTTATTGCTAGCCTGAAAGAACAAAGGCTGCTTTACACACACACATCCTTTTATTTGCATTCCAGCACTCATGTGTAGGCTGTGCTCCCCAGGTTCTTCATGTCTAAAGCCAGGACACAGATATTAGATATTGTGATGAGCTTTTATATTGGGCTTTTGCACAAAAGATATATTTGATTTTCACAACAAGCAAGTATGTATGACAGCTGCAAAATACTGGTGACTTTATTCCCTGATTAGAGAGAAATTATATCAATCTATTCACTGATTAATCTGCTGGAGACATTTTCTAGCTATTGAAATGCTAGTGTTGACATTGTAATAAAAGATGTTTTTCTGGGTTTATGGTTTGGTTTTTTTGCATTTAAGAGTGCTAATGAAAATTAAAGATGTCATAGGCCAGCATTTTTTTGTAACTAAATAAAAATACCAAGCCAAGTGAACTACAAAAGACTTCGGTAAATTATGAGAAGCTGCATGTTAAAAGACTATTCTGTGCTAGTCAATAAGGTAATTTAATTTAAATATAAACTTTTTAATAATAGACAAAAGTAATTAGAAATTTGCTTAAGAAGAAAAATCTTCATCAACGAATGAAAAACCTGATATTGAACTAAGAGAAAAAATGTATTAAAGTGCCTAGTTAGGGTTTAAAAAATATGGCAGAATTCCATTTATACTATATGTACAATAACTTTTTAGGTTCTGGGAAAAAATATCGCTTCTATTCTGACTTTACATTAGTCTGTTTTATCAAAAATTGTTAATTTTTAAATGGAAAGAGGTTCATGACTTAGGGCTCATATTAAATATTTTGGTTCCTTTTTCTGTCTTAGTTAAATATTTTTTCCCCACTTTTCTATTTCCACTTTTGTTAAAATGAATTTTATAACTACCTATTTCATAAAATTGTGAGATGGAGGACTTTAGATATAACCATATTTTATTACATTAAACCAAGAAAATGAAAACAAAATTGAAAAAATTTCTTTAAAGAGAAATTCCCATGTTTTTACTGATTTGTTCACAATGCATAATTTGATCAATTATGTTTCATTTCAGGAGCTCAGCCTGAAGGATGCAGAATAAAACTAGTTAGCAACCACGTCACAGTAATGTTCTAGGCGTGATTCAGAAAGAGCAGTGTGTAATATCTTAGAAAACAACAATCCACCTTTTTACATGGATAATTATTAAAGTGTGGAACTACATCCTTTGGGGTTTGCAAGTCAGATAGACTCTTATCAAGAATAATGATGTATTCCTGAGTATCAAGTTTCACACATATTTGGTTTTCACTGTGTGTCATCTCCAATTTATTGCAAGATGTTGTAGAGATGTTTCAATAGTATTCAAAAGCAACTAATATAATTAGAGACAATCAGAATTGTTTATCTCTGAAGACTAACAACCTTGAAGTCTTGCAAATCAGTAGATAATAACAACACAGAAACCCATTCTCTGTTCTCCTACATCATTCCTTACATTCTGTGCTTCTAGAGGAGCTGAGAAGGTGAAGAAGAGAGACTGAAGAAGGGGAGAGGTTGTGAAGAATGGTCAGGTTGAAATTCCTCTGGAAAACTCCTAAACATATATGATTTCAAGGAACACAATTGTAGCTCTGTTAAACTCATTGAGAAATTAAATAGATTTTTAAAAATTAAAATACATTTAATATAAAACATACAAAGTTTCAGTATTACTTCAGGATGAACTAAGCTGTCACTGTCACTAAAGATATAACCCTCATTGCCTCAGTTGCTTGCCTCTAGCTTCTATCACCTTCTAAATGCCAAGTGCATGAAGTTCCTATAGATGCATAAAACCTATATAGGTTTTAACCAGATCAACCAGTCTGGTTAAAAATATTTTTGTCCCCAGGGATCACTTTTCTCAGCAGCAGCTAAAATTCAGGAAATGAAAGGTGCATATCCATAATCATTTCAACAAATCTAAATTGAGACTGCTGTGATCTCAGCTGCCTTTTCCATCCCCAGCTGTGCACTCTCCTGCCTTGCACTGGCACTATGTCTTGTGTAATCATGTATTGAAACATTATGAGAGCTGAATGGATGAAAATTCATAGATTAAAAGAAATATATATATAAAAAAATGTTAGTCCTTAGCTGGATCAGTTCCTGAAACTGTTTATGACATGGGTGCCCAAGCCCTCAGATAGCAGAAGTTAGGGAGAGGGATAAATAACAGGAAAAAATTAGGACCTTGACAGAGAGTTTAGAGATTACCTTGCTGAAGCAGCATATGGAGACATTAATTTTAGATCTGCAGCTAAAAGAAGGCAGACTTCAGATAAATATACTACAGTATAAATACCTAGGTATTTTTCTTTTTGTTCTGTTACAGTTCTGCATAAAACTGAAAAACGGAGGTGAGATACTGGGCATCAGGTGATACAGGGATATCAACTGGGCTATCAACCAGTTTGAGAGGGTGGCATAAGGCTCTGTATTGAATCAGAGCATCATGATGCCCCTTTGGCTTGTACTAGCAGCAAAATTCCCCACTAGCAAGGACTTAGATTATCAATTCAGTTTTGATGTTGCTATTTTTTTTTTTTTTTAGGACCCCTACAGAAACCTAAACACCTTTATTCTTCATTTCAGCAAACTGTAAAAAGGAAGTGATTTTGAACACTCTTCTCTCTCCTTGCTAAGTAAAATACTCCTGGCAAAACAGCACACTGGCCATTTGTGTTTTCTTAGAGTAATGCCAGTATTTCCCAGCTTCAGGCACGAGGAGAGAGAGAAAAATCCCTGCTCACTTTTAGTTTTGGATCACCTCTGCACTGCAATGGACTTGCCAGGCTGTTTACAGCAGCTTTGGGGCTAGTTTGTGCTTGGTGTGGGAACAGCATCACAAAAACCTGGCCCTCCATCTTCTAATAAAACTAAAGCTCTACAGTCAAGTTTTTCAGTTGCAGTGGCTGCATCAAGACAACAGAACAAATAGAAAATGAAGTGTAGATAAAAGAGAGACACGGAAATATCACTCGCATTCTTTAGTGAATTTCTACTACCCATTATCTGCTTAATTATCATTTCCTTTCTGCTCACTTCAGTGACAATATCAGCTGCCTAGCATGGTAAGAGACGTGAGCATCCCAAAATGATGTTAAGTAGGGAAGCTAAACTGTAATACTGCATTAAATATTTCCTATTTAGGCAAGAATATGGCTGCATTTGATCTCACTGCAGTCCCCAAACTCTCACTTCACAGAGGTTTACCCAGGCTCTAAATCAACAAAGCTGAGGACATGTTGCTTTCTAACAATCTGTTCCTTCAAGTTAAAAACAGCTGAACATGATCTTGCCAGCTCCCAGTGTGGTGCTGTGGCTGAGAGGGCTAATGTGGCTGCATAATCAGGGGAATACTCAGCTGGAGTGGAGAGGTTGTATTACTGACATAACAGCATAAATGTTTATGTTTACTCTGAGACTCGAGGTGCAAACTGTAGTACACACATTCCCTAGAGAGGCAACTATTCTCCATGACTACAATGTTTAAGAGAATGGTAAGAAAACCAGACTGTTTACCACTGCAGGAAGAAAACAACTCACACAGATTTAGATGCCAAACAATGAGATGCTAGGAACTGAAAATACTGAGGACTGCTATGTTTTTGTTCGTCTCATGTCACATGTACAAGCTTTTCCTACAGCAGATTGAATAATGGATGAGGTACAAAAAATATGTGTACAGCGAGAAATGTATATTTCTGTGTTGTATCTGGACTTACTGCTCTCTTTAGCCTTCTTGGAAAAAGGTTTCCACACACAACAGCTTAGAAATACTTAGTAAATACACAAGAAGAACACAGAAGATGCACACAAAGAAGAAAGAGACAAGACACTGCTATATTTAGATAAAAATGTGTGGAAAGAAACACAGAACATGCAGAATTTTCATGCCTATTTCAGGCTTCTATTCATGTTCCTTTACCCTAATGGAAAGAAGCGCTCCCTTCTTCTGAGTGAGGTAACAATGCCAGACTTTGGCATCAGCTTTTCATCAATCATTTCCATTTACAGACAGAAACAAACAAGCAAACAAACCAACTACTAAAGCCACAGTAAGGGAACCACTTGCTGCAGGCAATTCAGCAGGGTATTGAATGATGATGGAAATACTCAGAAATCCCAACCTTTTTTTCCCAGGTTAATACTTACCCAACAGACCATGCTGGTTCTGTGAGATCACAAGTGCATTTTGTCTTTGAAGCATGTTATCCATTACCTTTGAAGGGGCTTCTTTTAATAAAATACAAATCAAACACATCTAAAATAAATCAAACACTTCAAGGCTTTGAACCAGATCCCAAGTGGTCCTGATAACATACTCTGCATTTAAAAATGTGCTGACAACATAATTTACATTTACAAATTCTGCTAGTCTCAATGGGAGTTAAGATGAGTCAGGATCTCACTCAGAATTTGAATCCAAAGTAAGTTAAAAATTGAAAAATACCCAACAAAACACCCCCAGCAAACTACACATGGGGCACTAAGGTGAAAGGTGGAAATACGCTGTGAGCTTCCTCTGCCCCTTACATTGAAAACCGCAGTTGGCCACAGGCACAGGCTGAGTGCCTCTTCTTTTAACTGTAAAGGGGTAAAATTTAGACCCTCAGGCTTCCTATTCTTATAAGTCAAAGATGCTAATAATGTGTCTGCCTGCCAATGCCACAAAGAATGCAACTGCTGAGACCCTTTCTTTGAAGCAAAGTACAATTCAAAAACTTTCATTTTGTCATTTAAAATCCCTGCTAAAGCTCTGACATATTTTCTGGTCTCACATACAGTACTATAATGTAATCCTGGTGGGAGAACCAGAAGTTCAAAATCCACTAAACCTGATAAAAGAGTTAACATAATGATGACATCTATAATTAAAAAATAATTTCAGCACAACACCTCAAATCCAAAAGATGTCACTACCTGCCACTTTATCAATCAGGCAAGATATAATTAGTCTATTCACTAATTTTTAAAATGGACATATCCACACTCTTCCAGAGATACTGAAAGATCCCATGGTGCTCTGCTGAAATTTTCAACACCTTTAGCTTGAACTATGATAAGCACAGATGATTTCCAAATTGAAGACTTTGTCTACAGCTATTGCACTGAACATCTTTTAGAAAAAAAAACATATCTGAAGAAGGATTGTAAATTAGATGATATCAAGGTTCTGAATGTGCCGTTCAATGTCAAGATGTTACATCAGCCAAAGCAATTTGAGTTGGTATTAACTTTTTTTCAGAACATGCCATTTATATCTAGTAAACAAGGTTATTGGCTCAGAGAAATACTTGTTGCAATAGAAAATATCATATTGAATCTTCTGATTATTTAAGCATTCACCTTATATTATAAAAGGTTTTAAAAGATGAAGAATAAAATTTTCCCTGAAAGTTGACAGTAAGAGATGCAAAACCACCAATTTTATGTCTCACATTTGGCCAAAAATGAAAATAATAGTCTCATTAGCTGTCAGTCTTCAGAGGCATGAAATTCCTGTGGAAGATCTGTATCTACTGTGTGAGTTATCGAGAACACAGACCACCAGGAATAATGATTCTGCCTAATTTAAACTCTTTGTTTCAATAGAAGAAATGAAAGATTGGACATGACAGAGGTGAATGAAGCTGTCGTTCTTTTAATTTTTTTTTTAACTCACCGTAAAAATCTTTCTCACCCTGTGTATGTCTCTAGATTTTTTTTTTTTATCCAACAGCACCACCTTGTGACAGTACAGATTTTGGTGTTTGGGTTTCCACACACACACCCCCTTAACAAAACCTTTCTTTAGTAACTGAGGTAGATAAAATGCTGGAAATGTTAAGTGTTATTAAGGATTCGAATAAACACCACACCAGTGAATCAGTGGTCCCTATATCTTCAGTCTATACTCTTTGGAAAAGTTTTGTGATTGGAAGGTGCCTTTTTTTTAATATGAGTATACAAGAATAAACTCAGTGTGCTTAAATGCTTATATTTACATATTTAACTGGTGTTTAGTTCATACTCTCTAGTTGATTCTTTAAAAGAATGATTGCTATTGCTTTGTGATAGTTTCTAAAACTATGTATAAGACACAGGTGCCCCATGGAAGGTAAGATCTCAGTAGGATTTCTCATTGGCAAGCTATTAGTAGCATCTCACCTAAGTAGCACCATTTTGGACCTCCACTCTGAGGTACCACATTCTGTAAATCCCCTGCTCAGGGATCCCAGGACTGTGTTTTCAGTTTATTAGCCAAGGGCCAAAATCTTTTACTGGCTTTTGCATGCTCCCTATCTCCAGCCTAATGAATATTTACTCAGACTAAGCACAGTGGAACTGATTGAGCAGGGTGGACTGAAATTACAGCCTTGCAGAACATGTCCTTAGTGCATTCCCATCGGAAATGGTGAGGCAAAGAATGAAATTGACTCTTGGTTTCCTATATCCTAAATGGATTACTTAATCACTGAGCAATCAAACAGGAGCAGGGCTGAGGCCTGTGCTGGCTTAAAGCCAATAGATATTCTGTGAAAGTATCTGTGAAATGAGACCAGGAAGCAGAGATTATTTGTGGATATGTCAGGTACAAAAAAAGAACTAAAAGTCTCTGAGTACTTCCAAGACAAAGGCATTTCTGCACATGCTTGTTAGAACCTTATTCAGAAAATACATATGAACAAAGGGTGACAGGAATAAAGCAGCTGTTTGGATTGAACTTTGGACTCCAGTTTTGAAATCTAAAATGTCAGCCAAGAAAGGAAAAGATGACCAAATAACTTTATGAGTCTTCCTGATTTTTTATATAAACTGGAAGTATTAGACCAGAACAAATTTAAGGGGAAGTTTTCAATGTTGTAATGATGAACTTAGTTTCTTTTAATTCTGGAAATTTCATAAATCTCTCACTTTCCCGCTCTTCTTTTACTCCATTTATTTAAAAGAAAGTTCTAGCAATTTAATGTGATTTTTATATTTTCAGGATTTCAAGTGAAGGTATGCCATAGAATTTTATTAAAAAAAATGGTAATGCCCAAAACAACACAAAATAAAACTTTCCATGTTTAGTCATTCTTAATGAATAGATCTTATAAACTGTGGCTGGAGATAACATACTTTGGGTCAGGACCTCTGGAGAACTTGCCAACTGTGTCACAACTGCCCTTATTTAACAACTTCATTACACCACTTAGAAGGGAACGACCATTATGTTAATAGTATTTGCAGATTGCACTTACTCAAAGGACCTTTCAAACCCTACCAAGGGAATAAATATAACAAAGGTCAAGCTAGAAAAGTTGAGTAAATGGATACACAAACCAAAATGATATTTTGAAAGAAAAAAAAAGCCACCACATCTAAGGAAAAATGAAGTTCTGAAACTCTTACTTTGCAGTTAACAGGAGGGATAAAACATGAAAGTTAAATAGATCAGGGAGGAGGGATAAAACGTGGAAGTTAAATAGATCAGGGAGTGATGTTAGGCAAAAATTTGAAATCAATTTATAACACAAGATGACAAAAAGCAAATGTAGTGTAATTTATAATATCATACAAAAGAAGCATTGAGTCACAGAACACAGAAATGACAGTGTGTCTCTGATATTTCATTTGAGAGACCATCTCTGAGTTTGGGGTAAAAAATATCCATGGGAAAAAATGCTAGAATTACAAATTGAATAAGCAATAAATGTGTGGTCCATTTTTCATGAAACCTTATAATACAAAGAAATCTATGTTATTAATAAACAGCCCTTCTTGTACTTCTTAGCTCTAAACATTGGTCCTTAGAGCCAAGTGGCTCTGTCAGTGCTCATTCACAGTGCTTGGACTTGCTATGGTCTCCCAGAAGATCTTTGACACAATGCATGGAGAAGCAGCAGCTGTAGGCTGCTCCCAGCAGCCCCTGTGGATGTGATTTCCTGCTCAGTGATATGGACACATTGGGTGTCCTCGCCACTGGCATGCTGGGAATGAGAACAGGCCCTGGCATCTTGTAAAATAGACTTAGCACTGTGTGACCAAAGTCTTTTGCCCTTTCTCATTTACAATTAAGGACATACCCTTAGCTAAATATACATTGCTAAGTGCACTTGTTCCTGGGAGTGGTGTTTAGTCTTGGGACAAGTGATGAGAAGTAGTTTGCAATGACTTGCAATGACTTCAAGGCTTCCTCTAGCAGGGAGAGTGATTTTTTTTCTTTCACAGAAAATTAGATGCTGTCTCCTATGTATGAACTCTACAGCCTTGGGTCTTTTAGCCTCATCTACCATTTCTGTGACAGTAAGAAAATTATTTTTGGTGTACTCCTAATCTTTTTTTTAATTATTATTTTTGCACTCCAGCTTGATGTGTACAAAACACTGCAAAAGCAGTGCTGCATCCTGCAAAAGTATATTTTTATATAGAATGAGTGTCTTGCATGTGTTGCATACCTGCAATGTGATATAGGGAGCAGTAAGAGAGCCAGACCTGCTGGGACAGTTTTGGAGCACTGTGTAACGTGTGGGTGAGATCCCATTTTCATGTTATCTTGTTTGCATTGCATTTTGTGGCTATTCCCTTGGTTCAGAGCTTGACCTATGCATTATTTAGTAATACTCTAGCTTCATGAATCCAAGACCCCAGGAGTGAAATAAAATGTTTATGGCTTAGGCAATCACAGGAGCGGGTTCCAATCTAGTAGAGGAGAACTAGATTATTTAGCAACATATCAAGATAAGAATAAAGTCAATCCTACTATTAGAATGCTATATAAAAAGAGGTTTTGAAGAAGTAAATAGTGGTTCTGCCTTGACAAACCAAATAAAACTGAGCATCTCTGTGAATAGGGTCTGGTGACACAAAAGTTTTCAAATTCTGGGCTGCACAACCTAGGAGCACAGGAGAGATTCTCCTCAGTAAGTTATTAAAAAGAGATCACCTCTTCAACGGGTCAAGGTGCAAAAACCCGGGTGTATCATCTGAAATTGTAACAGAAGGTAAGACTGAGAGAATTAGTCTCATATTTTTAAATGACAATATAGATCAAATGTCTGTTCTGTCAAAACAACCCAAACAACAAAACTAAAAACTGAAAAGTCCCCTTGGTGAAGAATTCCAACAGCAAAATGAATAAATACCTGGAAATTTTAAAATTTTTCTTTTATTTTTTTTAAAAGCCCCTTAATTTTACCACTGCAAGGGATAGTCTTTCTACTTCTATTAAAAATTGTTTCAGTTCATTCTATTAAAGTGAGAAGCCTGTTTAACAATTTCTTTCAATAAAAATGGTCTACTTGTTAAAAATATCAAGGTATACATGAAGTTAAACCTATTATTTTAATGAAAATTCTGCCTAAAGGTCAGTGTAAGTCTGTTTTTTAACATTTCACCATCCCTTTCAGAACACACACACACAAATATGCATATGTATATATGTATAAGTGTTATTTCAGAAAATTAGACTTATTAGTCCACTAATGCCGAGACATGTTATTAAAATGTAGGTTTTCAAAATAATCCATAAAATCCCCCTTGGATTTTCAATCATCTCAACTGAATAAAAAGTTAATTTTATTGTCATTGGAAACAAGCAAGCAACCCCCTCCTTCAAACTGTGAGTCATTTTTTCCTTTAAAGCTGTTTAGGAAAGAAAATAACCTACAGCTACTATACATTTTGCAGATTGTTGCCAGATCTTTAAGACTAGAATTAAGGGAATTAATCAAAAACAAACTTCACTTTTGCAGTCTGACATAGGTCAAATCAGAATTAGACATATTACTGTATAAATGTACTAAGAGTAAACAAGGTTGTACCAGAAATATTACACTCATGAAAATTGGTTTTGTTTTTTTTTTTGTTTTTTTTTTTTTTTACTAACAGCTAAAAAATAAACATGGGATAAAAGCTGAAAATTTCTTTTGGTTACAACAATTTTGGGGCTTAAATTTTGAAAATCACTTTCTATAAGGTTTTCTTTCTAGAGATTCATGCTTTCTTTATCTTTACTATAACTTAAATCCTAATTAAAATTATTTTTTCTGTGTTGTTGGGTACTGTGTTAATTCACTTGCTTCATATTGATATTTAACAAAAAGTTTCACAACTGAGAGTCACAGCCTTTTCTATTTTAATAGAAAAATAATATGGAAACACCATATTTTCTTTCAAGCTTTCCAAGCATTGCAGATATTGTAATTACCCATGACAAAGGAAAAAATTACAAAATTTTACATGAAAGAGCCTTAAATAATTTGTTTTGAAAGTTGCTCAAGACAATCATGTGTAGTGTCAGACAGATAGGAAGGCCTTGCTACATTCCTTTTTGCAAAGAAATTTATTCTTTCAGTGAAGAAATTTTTCTTCATATGTAGCCTAAACCTCCCCTGGCACAACTGGAGGCCATTTCCTCTTATCCTATCTCTTGTTACCTGGGAGAAGAGATTGACCTCCACTTGGTTACAGTCCCTTTTTAAGAAGTTGTAGAAAGCAGCAAGGTCCCCACTGAGCCCTGTCCCTCCCTTAGTTAATTAATAGCTAATAGTTAATATTACACTATATTCCATAGTTAGAATATCTCCCAAATGTAGATTCCTAATTGTTATCTGTCTGAATCAGAGTTATGTCTCTTTGTAGCTGGATAAGGGTCATTGGGTGTTTGGATCTCTAGCTTGGGGTGGGATAAATCATGTTCTGGGGATGTTGTTTGCTTTGTTGAGTATATAAAGCAGCCAGATAAGGTGGTCCAGAGCTCTGCCTTTGTCACAGACATTTTCCTCGTGGGCAAAAGCCTTTATCATCCTTTAACCTTCTATTCTCAGCCTTTACTCTCCCACAAGCTCTAGTGTGTGGCTGACTGCCCTCTAGAAATGAACTAGAGCAGATTATGCAATATTTTAAACACAGACTCCAAAACTGAGGCTATCTATTTTAAATGCTAAAAAGCATTCAACTTTATTCTGAGCTTCTCTGTGCCAGGATGTTCTCCATGGTAACAGGAAATTGTGGTCCAATTAAAGGATACCTTAATAGGGTAGCAGTAACAGTGTAATGCCTTAATAGTGTAGTATGGTGGGAGTTATCAATACAAAACTGAATAGAGTGCTTTTTGTCTTAGTTTGAACTATCTCTGGACAACCACTGAATTTTAAGTGATTTGCAGCAGCAGACATGAAGCAGCCCACTTTTACTTAAGAATGAGTCAGGCTCACCCAGATTTTCTTGCCTCTTCATTCAGGCTTCAGAAACTGCTCTGATTTTAGCATCAAGTTTGCCATTAAACCCCAACCATAGTGCTTGGTACCCTATTAGACTGCAAGTTAGAAGGCACCAAACTTTTATGAATTGCATGAGACAGCTCAGCAGGAAAATGTTCTGATTGCAAACAATGCTGACTTCATATGGGATGCATTTAGAGGTTTAACATGCTTATTAACAAAATGGCTCCTCAATTAACATTGTCTCTACTAATTAACAAAAACACCAACAGACTAGCAATGAGACACCAACCCTTACAACAAGCAGGAGAGAACTGCAAGAAAAAAAAGTGAGTTGCTGCCAGGGTGAAGAGAAGTCATGGGAATGCAGCTGCAAATCCTCACAGAACAGCTATGAAGGCAATGAAAAATCACTGCTGAAGTAAAGGGATAAAAGAAAGAGAGATGCTTTTTCCCTGCCATAAAAGAAAAAGATACAGAGATAAGAGGAAAGTAAATCAGAAGATAGAAGAAACATTAAGAGAAGAGAAATGGAAGACAAAAAATCAACACAGTCTTAGAACAACTATATTACTTTTAATTCATTCAAATTATTTCATTCTTTATGTTTCACTTGGAAGAAAATTGAAAGATTGAGAAGAGGTGCTAGGCTGCTAGTAGCAGGGGGAAACAATAAAACACTTTCATTATATGAACAGAAAAAAAATAATATTAATTGTTGGCATTCATGGGGGAGGAAGAATGGTCATGGCTTCAGATTGTTTGTTGCCATGAAAACGGATAAGATACTATCATTTCAAGGTAGCAACTTGGCTGCAGGCTCAAATGTATGACAAATTGTCAATAGAAGAAAATCTTGTTTAAATTCAAATAACTTTACCCTTGCATTTTAACTTTAAAAATAAAAAAAAAACAAACAGATTTTGAAAGTGTATAAAGTTTAAGCAATGATCAATTACAACTGAGAAATTCTCTTTTCTGTTTTACTTTAGCAAAATTTCACTGCAATCAATTAAATGTAAAAATGACATTATACTAAGGCATAAAATTCTGATGTCAAATCCAATTGTTTACGTCTTCTTCACTTTTACCAAAGTGGTGCCTAAGATAATTTTTCATCCAAAAAGCAGAAAATCACTGGAGAAGAAAGAAATAGAATTAGATCCAAAATCAGATTGAGGCATCTGACCTCTATGTCAGAAAATGAACTCTAAACTGCATTTTCAACATCCCTATGTAAAGCACAGGGAAAAATAGAGGTCTCAGATTTCTATTTTCAACCTGGTATACTGAGTGCCAAGTTTTCTAAGCTGCCCATTAAAAATGCTGAGTATATCCTGCTTTCTAAGGTTTTCCTTACTTCAATCCTTAAGGTCCCTCTGAATTGACTGATTTGTAGTTTCAGGGCATTATATGCAGTCATTTCAAAGTCAGAGGAGATACCACAACATATTTCTTTCCAAATTCAGGGACAATGGTAGTCAAGCTGGTTTATTTTCTTCCTTCCATTTATTATAACTGAAGTTAGCCATTTCAACACCTATATAGAGAAAAAGAGAGCACCTATGTTTTCTTCAAGAGTTTCAAACTTAGGTCCAAGAACTCTCAGATTGCATTGCTATACAGGGAAGATAAAAATTGACATTCTCATTCCTTTTTGTAGAAGTCCTCTGCATCTGTAATTAAAATGAATTAGCCCAGAGAGATAACAAGACTGAAAATCACTTCTCCCTAAATGTTTATTTATAAACTAGGAGATATTCAAGATTATGCACCTTGTGTGTCATTTGAGATGACTCATATAACTCATCAAGACTGCAGCTGCCACTTCAAAAAGAAGTGGATTTCTTGTAGGTCCTGTGCCATATTTCCAATTGTGTACAGATGACTCAAATATGCATTTTAAACAACGTCTGACAACAGCAATTAACAGGCAGTAATTTCTAGCCGCAACTAAACCATTATACCAAGTACATCTCAGAAATTCTATTCATCTACCTGAAACCCACAGCCTATAATTATCTTTCTGAGAACAATGGCGGAATTCATCACAGCCAAGTGTAGATCTCTAAAAATTAAACCTAATCTACGACAGCCCTCTGGATTCCCTCCACATCCAGTTGTGCTCTGTGGTAGCCAGGAGACACTGCCTTCTGCAAGGCTTGTCTCCATGAACTGTAAACAGAGTAAGACATCACTGAGGCTAAAAAAGGACAGACTAAATTAAGTGAATCTCAACTTGACTGTCAATCATTCCTTTAAAGAGGTAGAATTAGATTTGCATTTCTACCATTTCAAATAGAACCAGGATTTACAAGTCTTCATCCGGAAGCAGAAAAGCTTAATCCTCATGTCTAACGCCCATAGCCAGGTGTGGAGCAAATGAAAGAGGGAATCTGCAGCTCCTCTAGATGAGGCTCTGTGCAGGAAATAATAAAAAATTCACAGGACTAAAAAGAAAACCAGCAACAAACCAAAAAAGACATGGTTGCAATGAAGTTCCAATGAGGGAAAGATGAGTTCACTACACAACGGCAAAGTGTTTTGTAGAACCAGAGCCTCTTGAATTTAATTTTTAAAATTTCTTTTTCCAGTTATTCTCAGAGATGTTGTGACTTTTAATACTATGGCAAGGTGAATCTTTTTATTTGCAAAGAATCCCAAAAATGTGTATTGTTAGCTGAAAATTATTACTCTGTTCCAAAGTAAGACAGATTTTCTCTGGTTGCCTACAGCATATTATTATCACAGGGCTTATAGCTTTCTTCTAAAGTTAAATGGTCTTCTCCAATAATAACAAAAAGAATTTGACATGAACAGCTGCAAGATTCATTTTGGGAATACCAGTAGGTAGATTCTGATATATATTTCTGCCACTTCAAGCTTTCACAAAACAAGTTTGCATTTGAGTGCACATCAAGGCAGTCCTTGGAGTACACAGATGTTTCTGTAAACCGTATGGCACCAAAACCTCTTCACCGTGCATAGCTGACATGGAAACTTCTAGGCATCATTGGAAAAATGAAAAGTATTTTGGGTAAAATTTCTGCCACTAATGTTCCATTGAGAACATTTTCTTTGCATCTGAGGATTGTGCTTAAGAACAATTAGATAAAATTACTCAGTATCTCATTAGATCAGTTTGTCCACCGTTAAAGGCAAATTAAAGTATTTCAGCTGGTGTTGCCTTGCACTGAACAGGGGAAACTGACCTGGCATTCTCAACTGAATAAGCAGTGTTCAGCATCTGGGAGGCAATGATTTTTCTCATGCATTCAGCTTGATTTTCACTGTACACTGTGATTATGATGTACCAGGGATTTGACATGAAATTTCTAATTTGAGGTCAGACTTTCAAATTCAAAGCTGAAAACATTAAAGAAATATCAAAATCTGCTTTGGTTTCCTCAGAGAGGAACAAAACCAGTTCATTTACATCCATGTCAGCAATTTCCAATAATGATGCCATATATTCAGATGACTCAGAATATAAACCACAAACCAAATGACAGATAGAGGATCTTATTTTTAATTATGCCTCTACAAAACATTGCTCCTACATTCTTACTTCAGTGCATGAAAAATTATCTTCAAGACAAATGGGCATCTGAAATAGTATAGCTCATTTCTGTGCAATATGCTCTTAGGTTTTTCATATAAATCAGAATTATTCAAGCTCAGAATAATTACTGTTTTGATAATCAATTTAGATAATTATTCTGTGCTAATTTGCCTAGTAGTCATGCTCTAGGTACCTTTTCTAAGAGTCAGTGATTAAGTAATACTCAAGATGATCCTCAATGTAAATGATTCCTTTATTTTAGAAAGGCAAAAGCAAAAAGAATTTACTTCATATGCATAGTAGTTATATTTCAGGATTGCCAGTATTCAAATATTTTTAAAAATCCTTTTCTACTGCCTATGACTATTCCAAAATTTATCTATTTAGAGTTAATTGTAATGGAGAAGAATGAGGAAGCTCTTGGTGGGAGATAGGTGGAAACTAATTATTTTTGCCTGCATTAAAAAAAATAATATCTAAAGAATTTCACTGAAAAAATCTACTTGCCCTAAGCTGACAAAGACCATCTTTGAAATATGGTATAGTCCTTTAATTGCCCTAGATATGTATCAGGATATTCATCTATACACCACAAAATCATTAAGCTTTAGAGTTCACACTTAATTAGGATCTTGTGAGTTATCACCTCAGCGTTCTGCAGGTATCATCTCTGCTAGACCTGCTCTATCACAGGGCAGCAGAAGCTCAGTGACACTCTCCCTGAAATTATTCTTATCTTCAGTAATTCCCAGAACTGTAAAAAGATAATTTGCACCTGGGGCACATACAATCACATTTCTAATATCTTCTCTTTCTTTCCTTCTTGATCTCTCTTGTGACTGCTCATTTCTTTTCCAAGTTACCATTTCTGTCACAGAATGCCAGCAAACCCTCATGGCTGTACAAGCAACCCATGCTAGATCTTCACCATATTTGCAGTTCCCCTTAGATACATTATGCCCTCAGTATTTATTTACTCACTAGTATCTGCATGGTAGATTGAGGTAGGAATTACAAGCCAAGCAGAGAAAACCAAAAAGCTAGACCTGAGAATGAGGGGATGAGAAGATTAAATGCATCAAGGCAGAGCCAGTAGAGGTGAGAAACATGGGAGGGATAAGTGAGATAGGAGGGTCACTGCATGTCATTCAAATCCAGTGGGAATAGAAGCCAGAATGGAGGGGGATCACAGGCTCTGGGGCAGAAGAGTGTGAATTTAGGTAACTGAAGAACACAGTGCTCCATGTAACACCTACAAATAAAGAAAGAAGACTGCTCAAACTCTAATATTGGGGGAACATGATTTAAAGGGGAAAAAACATGAAGCTTGAAATATACCATTTACTGTGAGTATTCAAAGAAAAAACTAAAAAGATTATACAAGTGCTTGCAATAGACAACTCGTATGTGCATGTCTCCCTGAAGGTGCTAATCTCTTGGAGTCCTTTCCATCCTTAAATTTCCAGACTATAGACTGATACAAAAATCTTGCTTGACTGTCTTAGGGTCTATGAAAACTGTGTCAGTCTCTTTGTGAGTCCACTGCCCAATATCTTAAACCAATGGTTCTGAATTTTAGCATTTCTGTGCATAAAACCTAAATGTACTGAAATTAGTCAGTACTGCTGAACAAGTCATCATCAGATAATATTTGTTCATGTTTTTCCCATAATTTTATGCTCAGAAATTTTCAAGTTCAGGTTAAACTGCCTTTACTGAAAGACAACTTTAAAGTCTCATTGGGCTATGGTTATTTAAAAATGTGACAGCAATAATAAAAATGTAAACTTCTGGGAATGAGTTTAAATGTTATTTTTATTTGGTTTGTAGGNAGGGCTAAATGAGAGGGAAAAAATAAGCAGGAAGTCTTACTTAGAAAAGTGTTTTCCAAAGACAGCCCTCACACACAATATGGAATACACCTCTTACAACATTGATTTTACTCTAATAAATGGGATATAGCAAAGAAGAAAAAGTAATGGCAAATAGCAAATTGACTTTCTCTGAATTTTAAATTAATCATGCAGAGAATCAGTGCTTCATGGTGAGACAAACTGCACAGCTTTCACAAGCACAAAACTCCCCACATTATCTCTTCTGATCTCATCCTTCCTGGGTAGGAGCTGGCAGCAACTTAAATGCAGTGGACCTTCCACTTATTTCATGTGTCTGGTTTAGGATAGCATGATTAAAGCTAAGAAAAGGTCCAAGCTGCTTTCTTGGACCAGGATACAGTGGTCAACAGCTTAAAGAATGTGTCCCAGAAAGAGAAGGGACACTGTCTCCTTTTTTGCAGTGACATTCCTATGACACTTCATTCCCCCAGTGTTCCACCCTCAGTAACAGGGTAAAGAAACCAGCTGTAAATCTTGTAAAGTCACAGTATTTTTTTGATGCCTATGCTCCATCCATCTGTATGACACAGAATAAGGAGTCTGTAATGATTCTCAATTTGACAAAATACTAGGTATTAACAAAATCTTACCATTTTCCATGCATAGAATAAATTACTTTCAAGCTTCTGTGGGTCTGTTTTACTACTTTGGACCCATTACTCAGGACACGTATGGCAACTCAGACTCATTAATGTCATTAAACGCATCTGGTAGGTTAATTTCAGTCTTTTGATGTAGATTTATTTGAGTATTTATTTGAGTAAAGAACCACCTAAATGGATCCATCAAAATAATACAAAGTAGACATTTTTAACATATTTTAATTTCTAAAAGCATATATCATTTTATCAAAATAATAGAAAAAAAATCAATGAGATAAAAAGCAAGTAATAGAATAAACTTAACTATTTTGCCTGTTTTCTTTTTCCATTTCATGTTGAGCAGTAACCTGGCCAAACATCTATGTACCAGATATTATGTAATTTTTTGATATCAGAATGTATTTGTTGTACAGCCAGTATGTAAGATGTTCTATTAATCTGAAAAGTTAACAAACATGCATTCAGTCTTTTATCTCCAAAACATTTGCCATCATACCAATTAATGGTAATACTCATTTCAAGCACTATCAGTAATGATGAATCCTGTCTACTTAAAGTATATTTATTTCATCTCACAAGCCAAGTGTTTTAGTTCAAATTATAAATAATTCTTTTCATGTAGCAGGTAAAACATGGAAATGCATTTATCTCTTCAAATCTCACTTCTGTTTTGATGCCTGGAGAAAGCTGCCATTTTAATTTGTCTGCTCACTGGTAGAAATAGCCCAGTAGAGTTAAAAGGCTGTTAAAAGTAATTTTTTTTTTTTAAACATAGTCTCACATATATTTTCCATGGAGTTCAGAAGATAGTACAAGGAGATTCTGGATTTTCCCAAAATATCATTTAATTTATTTCATGGATCTCTATGCTCATATTGACTATCTCTCAGTCTCTCACATTAATTAATTCTGTACACATCAGTCTCACATCAATTAATCTCATGCTCATGTACCTTTGGAGCATTTGTCCTGAGCACCAATAGCAGGGACCACGAGTCCTGTGGTCTGTGGAGAAATCCTAAATAGCCAGCTTTGCATTTTAGCAAAATCTGATTGTGAGAGCCGAGATGATTTTTTTAATGATTAATTTTCCACTTTGGTATTCTTATCCCTAATATCCTGCTTGGGCTCTTAGGAAATCTTCTGCCATAAATCTCATCTTGCAAAGGAAACATACAATGCAGGTCCAGGGTATCTGATTGCATAAGAAACTACCAAAATTAAAAAAAAAAAATTGTAGATCAAGCATGCCTGTTTCAAAAGAGAGGAAAACTTTGCACCAACAGAAATAAATGAAATATTTCTGATTTCTTTTGAACGCCAGTAGAGAATGAACAGAACCAAAGTATTTCACCTTCTGTAGTAGATTTCAGAGATCACACTATAATTTCCTTGCAAACCAGTGAGTTTTCAAAGACAAAAGAGTAAAAAAACCACCCTAAAACTATAAAACCTTGTATTTTGCTATAAACATTGAACAGTCTAACACATAATGGAAGTAATTTTGGAAGTAAATGGAAGCAAGATACTACACATAAAATGTCTGATGTGTTTTTCAGTCTTAAAGAACAAGAGTAAAAACAATGGGTTTTTATCTCAGATATTTGAATATGAGAGAGGCACCGAGTTGCTAACTCCATGGCTACCTCTGTCTATGCATCTGTTTGGCAGATGCCAAATTAAGCCCACAGACCAAAGAGTGCATTAAATGATGTCATTAGAAGCAGAAGTTTTATTTGGCCAAGGACTTTAAAAGAAGAACATAAAAAAACCACATTTGCACCCAAATTAATTATAAGAGTAACATTAACTGGTAGTGAACGTTGTCTCTCAGTTTGTTTTATCTAAGGGATGAAGACAGAAAAGTTAGCCAAAGGTCAGTTGGAAAAAAATAAATTAAAAAATATAACATAGCAAAATGCTTGACCCATTTCTAGCCTGGTAGACAATCATGTGGGAGTTTTTTTAATGTTGGAAGAGGGCCAAAGTTAGACTGACAGGAACCCTCCAGAAGGACAAGACTATTCTCTCCTCCACCTGCAGCCTTTAGTAATCCAACTACTAATTTTACATAAATGCTTGTAGTCTGATTGCTTACACTTAAACCAGCAATCTTCTCCAGGATAAGGAAGAAAATTAATCTGCCTGTTTTGGTTTCTTTCACAGTATTGAAAAAAAAAAGTAATTGTCAGTGGTTGTTTACGAGAAGGAGGGAGAAAATAATCCATTTTTCTGCCAAGCTTCCCATGTTTTTATACAGTGAATAACATTCATCTTACAAATGATTTTTGGATGCCAGTGGGATTCCAAGCTCTCAAAAGATTTATGTACAATCTTGTTATTTTGGTTTAATGACAGATGAAATACAGATGGTATTCTTCACTTGTATCATGGGCTATACCTATATAAAGGGCTCTTTCTTTAAATAAAGGTAAACCAAGCAAAGAAATTGAGCTCCTTAACTACTTAACTATTTTCTCAGTACATCTCATGCTTTTGGATTATTCCAGCAAGTTCTTCTCAGGAAAACTATGACATGAAGGGAGCTAATTTAAATCAGTGCTTGTGTGAGCTGGTCATGAGCTCTTTCTGTTGCTTGTCTGAGGACAAATTATCTGGTGTAATAACTCTCTCCCTACCATGTCATTAAACTCTGACACCTCCTTAAAATAGGATAGCTTCACCTATACCACCACCTGGAAATAACTTATGCTCTATATGCATGCCAAGCACTGACTGACAGTTTTTCCAGACATGCAGCAAAACCATTCCAGGAAATATTCCCAGAAAATAAATTGCATTGAAAGCCAGTGTTTAAGCCGGTTTGGTTTACACAGTTAATTTACAGGGGCCTCCTACTTTGTCACAGTTTGTGCACTGAAAAATTAAATATTCCCTCTTGTAGTTTGTGCAGTGGGTGACCAATAAGTTTTGACCAAAAGTAGTAGGACAGGGAATTGTCAAAATGCATGTGTCATCGTATGTTTTCACTAGTTCCACAGACCTCTTGCACTCAGGTGAACTTCTGAACTTCCTCTTTTAGTTCATGTGCATCTCTGCAGAGTAATTTAAAAAACAAATGCATCATAATGGCATATTAAATGATCAGGGTTTGGTGGATAATTTCTGCTTTGTGCTGTCCTTCATCTGACTTAATTCTAAAATAACTGCTCGTTTCAGGTCTATCTGAAGTAAAGAGCAGATTGCAAAATTTCCCATCTTGCTAGTAAAATGTAATCTGTTACAAGATAAGGAGGACAGAATTCAGAAGATTTAGAAAAATAAGTCAATTTCATCATTCAGGAATGTAAATCATAGAAGTGTAAAAATCTTTCTGAAACTTCTTAATGATCAGTTACTAAAATAGTCAAACTAAGAATGTCAGCCTTACAGCTGCAGCTTCTCAAAATTGATCGAAGTAGACCGTGTGCTCTCCAAAATTTTAATCTGATACTCCACATCCTGCCTCTCTTTGCACAAAAAAAATCGATCACAGATTAAGAAAGCTCTATATACATACCAGTAATTGATTACTTCTGCCCAGTATATTAAGTGAACCACAAAAGTCAGAGGAGGTTTCTAAAAATTCATACTTAGAGCAAAATGACAACAAAAACTCAAAGAACATCTGATCACAGTAGCACAAGTTTTTCTCTGAAAATATGGTAGGCTTAATCATGCCCATTGATCACTCAGTGATGAGTTAAATATAACTCTACACTGACAAATTGTGAATTAGCCACAATCATACTTGCATAAAATGAAAATTTTAACCTTAAGTTACTGAAGAGTACTTAGCCCCCATTACCCCCTTCACAAGTCATCTTCAGAGTCAGAAATTTTTTTCTTCCTGAGATGTCATGACTTCAAAGTAAAGAATAAAAAATACTGTTGTGCTGTATTAACTATCATAGCTGAAGTGATGATAACCCAATCTCAACAATCTATCTGTAGTATTTCAGTTCTGCTTCATTTCAGAAATCTCTTTCTGCCTATTGTCACCAATGGTCTTCTGTTGCACAGATCCTCCTCTGACAGATCATCTTGTGAGACAACATTTAGCACACTGCCTCTTCTTTGGAAAAGATATTGTATTAGGAAAGATTCTGTAATCTTGGCACTAAAGGTAATAAAACTGCTTTTAGCAATGCCTCTAAGTAAGGCTCCTCTACCTTAACCTGAGGACTGTACAAGAAGCAGACTCACACTGACTATATGATGTAGTTCTTTCCTTACTGCAGTTCCAAGTATATAGGTATAATCTCTGCAGTGTTAAAATTTAACAACTTTTAGTCTATATAATTCTTTTTTGCAACTGCCATGAAAGCAATATTTAGCTAATTCAATTGACTTCCCCTGCAAACACCCCGAGAGGAGGCCTTTTTGTTAGGGAGTCCTTGGGGAAAGGACTTCATCAGCAGGTGCCAGGAATGAACAGCCTACTCATTGGTAAGGGGACCAGTGTGCTTTGCAACCCAAAAAATTCCCCTTTGGTTCACTTAAAAAATATGAACACATAATAGAACTGGAATCAAAAATATTAATTTACTTAGAGTGTAGGTATACCTGATAAGTACAGACATTCTGTTTCAAGAATTCATTCTTTAATATATTCATATGCATGCCTAATTTAATGCTAAAGTGTTTTGTAAATTTGTTTTCAATTATAGACCTTGAAAGTACTCACTCAAAGGCAAATCTTTGTAGTTCTTTTTGTTCATAAAAGTCACTTAAAGAGGGAACTTGAAAACATCATTAACTGCAATTCATCCTTGATCCTTTTATCCCTTCAGAGCTTATTTAAACTTCAAAGTCTTGACCCATTCAAATGATTTAGACAAGTGCTCTGAAGTTACTTAAGATACATGACAACCAATAAAACTTCTCATAATGTGATCTTCCTTTATTGTAAAATTTTCTAGAGAGGAATAACGAAGAAAACCTGTAATAATTGAACAAAGGAAGGCATGTTAAGATCAATGATATGAAAAGAGCATGATGTACCTTAAATGTGGAAATACTCTCTTCACATTTTAAATTCAGTCTTAGAAGCAGATATTTATCATGTAGAATGCATTTGGACTACTGATTTTTTTTCAGCATGATCATATACAAATACTATCTTAAATGTATAATATTACAAAAATTCATAAAGGAGCAAATTCATAAAATGAGCATGAAAGACAAAACGGTGACATGGTTCATCATGCCTGGCTGGTTTATATTTTTATTTTATATTAATTCTAAGATAAAAAAATATAAAGACCTAATTGCGTAGCCTCACTCTGCTGTTTCTTTTACAGTCCATTATTTACTTTCTACTTCCATGCTTATCCTGCATTCAGTCACCTGCCATTTTCACCAGCAAAATATAAAAGTGACTTAAGGTATTTAAATAAAAAACCCAATATTTTATGATTAATTAAGAGGTTCTGAAGTCACATTCAGATGAGAATCTCATTTTCATTGCATTTAAATGATTTGATTAACCCTTCTTCATATCCAAGAAAAGCTTAAGAATTGAATCGTAGGCTACCTTAACAAATGAAATTGGCTCTGCTCTAAAAAGGTGAAAAAAATGCCAAGTTAGGATGCCCTTAGCCGGGACTGGTACTGCAATAGCAGTGAGCTGATTCCTAATGACCAAAAATATCAGCTGGCTTCACAGTGGTCCTCAAAGAGAATAGGAACCCTCCCTTCTTGCAGAGCCTGCTTAAGGGATAGCCACTGTCACCAGCCTTGGGGAGCCAGGAGGCTGCCTGTAAGACAGCATTAGTCCCATTCTTCTTCAAGTGCTGTAAAACAGCAGTCTGGGAAGGGATACAGCATATATCACACCTGGCAGTTTGTTTGCATTGTTTATTCTCTTGGGGAACTTATGAGAACTTGGTGTGCAGAAGAAGTGAGTTCCAACAGGGTGAATATGCAGCAGCCTTTGAAAGGGCATTGTAAACTACTTTTTCCCCAGTGTAGACTTGAAGCTCAAATTATTATTATTAAGGTTACATATACAATGCCTGTAATGTACGAGAATGAACTTCCATTATGTGTGCATTTTCTATTATTTTATCCCTAAAAACATCAGTGCAACACTCCCTCTTTGCTTAAGGGCAGTACAATTAGGTGTCATTAATGTTTTTAATCATAACAGACCAAGCTCTAATCATATTCTTGACTAAGAAGAAAAGAAAAGAGACAAACTAGAATGCACCAGTTTTATCAGCATGCAATCCCCAACTGTGACATACAGCTACATTCCATCTCCTGTTTAGTCTCGTTTCTTTCACAGTGATGTAGATTAAAAGCCTCTCAAAAATTTGCAAGGTCACCCTCGGATACTTGTATCTTTCTCTACTTCTCATTTTTAATGCAGTTCCTCCACTGGCTGGTGATAATTACACATTTCACTCCTAAATTGCTACAATTATTGAACATTCTTGTTATCTGCTCCGAAATTTCATTTATTAAAATGTGTGCATTAATGTAGCATTGTGTCATCTGAGCTGCTTCATATGAGTGAATCCTTTAAAATTCTTTCACCGAGTTGAGAGGGAACAGGATCAGGCTACCACTAACAGAGGAGTAGAGACATAGGAACATAAATCAAAAGCTCCACATTTCTGTATTCCTTCTAAAGCTGTGATATGGCTCTGGGATCAATAAAAGGCCTTGTCAGTGACGTATAACTGTGCAAGAAGGTTCTCATGCTCTAGCCCTAAACTTGCCAGGTTACTCCCTCAGCCCAGTGCAAGTGTTGTTGCCGTCTTTGCAGAGGATGCTGTTACTTCCTTGTTTCACATCAATGCTTAGATCTGTACATCTGAGGCCTTTTCCTCAGCAGAATATTTTTCAGTGTCTTTTGGCTAACTCACTAGTTGAAAGTGCACAAAACCAGGTTTTCTTTAAAATTATCTTAAAAGAGTAGCATGTCATAGCTATAGACAATGTTTACTTTGTACAAATCACCACGCAAAACAGTCATTTCTATCACTGCAATGTCTTAATACCGTAGAGCATAGACAGCTTCCTCATTTTTATTTTCTAATACTCTACTGACACCTTCTGGAATACAACACTATTTTTGACTTTACAGTGGATTTGTGTAGTGGCAATGATGGAGTCATTAAAAAAAAAAAAAAAATCTGATGCTACCATATGTACCGAAACACAAATATCAGCATATCTTTAACATTCTTAGTGCCAGTTTTCACTGATTTTGAAGTACCAAAATCATAAGAGTAATCAGGAAAACATAACAAAAGGAACATCACTAGATGGAGATAATCTAGTTTCAGGGTAAAAAACAGCCTATATTGCTGCTGTTGCCAATGTCTATGATATTTGACACTATTTATAAAGTCTGTCTACTGGAGGCAAGGGATTAAGGCAAAATCTGAATTGTTTTAAAAATGTGTAGAGGTTACAGTTAGGAACAGGACATCCTTTCGAACTCCATCACATATGCACATTTAATTCCTCAGTTCTCTTTATTTTCCATCAATGTAGCTGAAGGCGGAAATCTTGAAGCACATAAAAGTTTCAGCACTTGAGTGTGAGAACGACCCAGTTATCCATGACCTCCACATGAAACCTGCAGGTACAGCACAAGATTTATGAGATACACTCATCCTTCTAGAGGACATGCATCCAGTGTCTAAAATGACAACAAATACTTACATTTAGGCTACTGAATCCCCTTGTTGCCATATTTAAAGACAGTTTCACAGACTAGTTGCTTGCTGACTTTCACCCTTAATGACAGAAAAGATAAAAAACACCTATTGTTTCTTATTGTCAAAAGAATAACAAAAATAACAGGTGATTCATAAAGGTAGTATCTCAGGTTACTGTCTTTGATGTAGTCATAATAATAATGCAGAGCAACTGTGCTGAGAAATGGTTTTTGTTTCTTTCTTTGAAAGAAATGGTTGTGTGATTCTAAGAATTTTATTTTCTGGAGCTTCTTAGTTTTATTTTTTTAAACTCGTTATTGTATCTTTATGTAGTGTTTATAAGTTCTGACAGAACAGATTTTCACTGGAGATACTCAATAAATTAAAAGTAATTTTTAAAAAATGGTTGTGGGCTGATTTACATCAATACGCAGAAAATCCTCAGATTTTTTTTTCACTCTGTAACAAAAATGTATTTTTATTATAATTGCACTGGATCCAGTTATGTATTGAACCAAAAATACACCTACATAATCAAACAGGACAGCAGGGACATAGGGGATGAAGCAAAGGGGAAAGTCCCTCAGGTTATTTTCTTCTTTAAATAGTAAATATAACCTTCCAGTCAGAAGGAAGGACAAGCAGAAGCAGGTATATCACACATGTCAGCATCTGGCTGCACAGCTGATGTTTCCAGCAGGGTTTTGGCCTCTGTGACTATTCAGATATTATTCTTAGTCTGGGTTACTGCAAAGAGATGGCACCCACCTACCAAAAAGGTGAAATGACATTTTTATTAATAGGTTACCTAAGTTACAGGAGTGGCTTTCAGCTAGATTATGTGGGGAGTGGTGCTCAAAGTTTGGACACAAGCAGAGATCCAGGGACAAACTGAAAGTATCTTGGGAGCAGCTCCCACACTCCCCACAAAGACAAGGGTCAGATGACAAATCATTCAAGTGCCTTTATGCCAACACTCAGGTTCTGGGAAATAAAAAAGAATAAATTTGCAGTCTCCATGTGCAATCTTAGAATTACACTATCTTTGGAAGTACAGATATTTAGTGGGGTAACTCATGTGACTCAAGTATTACAGTGGACAGTTGCAGGCTATTGAAGGCAGACAGAAAAAGTAAAAGTGGAGAGGTTGTGCTCCACAGAAAAGACCAAGCTGAACTTCTGGAGATTAGCTGTAGACAAGGGGACAGATCTGTAAATCTGATGGTCTGATTTTAGAGAACTGGAAAAGCTGATTTCAGAGAAAGAAATTAACCAGATGCTCGAGAAACCCTCCCCAACCTAGATTTCTGTATGATTCCATTATGACGTGCAAGGAGTGTCCCTCACTGTGAAATGCTGCATCACATGAATGATGCAGGATTGTTTCCAAGAGTGACTTCTTCAACTTACTGACATAGATAATGTGAAAAAATTATGTATATCAGCCTATTCTACCTTAACAGTCGAAGAAAATAATAATAATAAAAAAAAATAGTTCAGAAGAAACTGGGGACTCAGTTTGTTCTGGTTAGTAATCTGTGTAAAAAGAACTGGTGCTCTACAAACCCAAGCAATACTGTGCATAGTTTTTTTTCCTTAAGCAACACAAAATATCCATGAAGCTCACTTTGTTATTTAGCAGTTTGACAAGATAATTTCACAGTAACTATGAAATTGCATGTTTACATCCTTAAAACTGCCACTAAAAAAGAAGTGTATGGACTCCAATATTGCTCTATCCATTTAAATTTATTTCTACTTTTCTGAGTTATTTAAACTGAGATAGCCTAAAATGGTTTTCTCTTTTTCTGTTCCAGTGATTATATGTTTTGAAAAATGTTCTATCACTTTTATATTTGAGTGAAATTTTATTAGTTACTAAAGAACATTTACAGAATTTAGTGAAAAAAAATCATATGTGACAGATTGTAGCCTTCATAATGCCACATAATGCCTAGAAGGAGAACAGAACAAATGTCAAGGGTAAAACTCAATTTTACCACAAATCTTAGCATGATCAAGTAGACAGAAAAGTAATAAGGTCCAAAACTGCAGAGGACTTCAAATGAAAATAATAAAAAATCTGTAATTTCTGAGTTTCTCTATCACAAAGAATGGATAATGCATTCAAAGAATTTTTTTTTTTCCTTTTCAACTAGCAAGTCTTTTTATTTTTATCATAGGTTTGGTTGGGTTTGTTGTTTTGCTCTTTTGGGGGAAGGAAGTGGGGTAACAGGGAGTTTTAGTTGGTTGGTTGGTTTGATTGTTTTGTTTTCCTCAAAAATATACCCTAAACTTAGCAGATGGGTTATACTCTAAGCATAATTATCTTGCTGGTTTAAGAGACAGTTCACACCCATCAGCATATTTGCCCACAGAGATTCTAGTGCCCTGAAGCTTTTTGACCTGAAGTCTACAAACCCTGGTTTTCCATAAGGTATGTTTGACTCTATCTCCCCATCAGATGCAGAACAATATTTTCTTTACATGGTAGGGATTAAATTAATAAAGTATTATGAAAACACTCTTTAAGGTAACTGGAAAACATATCCAGTATATTCCGTTATATACAGTTTTATAACTGCAGAAGAAAAAAAGAGCAAAAGCCTTTGAGGCCAATTCCTAGGCAACATGAAGGCATTTTTCCCCATAACACCACAAAATTCATTGCTTCCTCATTTTTCAGCCGAAAGAGAACTTCTGAAGTTATTCCATTACATGAGGAAATAAATCCAATGCTAACATAAAACTGAACTATTTCTCTTACTTCCAGGAAAAAATAACACGAGTCATGTAATGAACATCTATCTCCAGCATAACCTCTGGCACTCTCTGAGATGCATCTGAGATCCTCTCACACTCTTCTAAATCCTTTGGATTCATACGATGAATGTTGGCCTTTTATCTCTGAACAACTGTCCTGTGAAAGCTGTTGGCAGAGCTCATTGTCCGCAAGGCGAGCCAAACGCATCTCTTAGCCAAAATTAAGGAGGCGGTTTCCTTAGGCAGAGGTACCAAAGGTCTGCAATGAAGCGCTTGTACCACTTGATGGCGCCATTATCAAGTTGCCAGCTAAAACGCTCATCCTGAAAATTAATGAGCGCAGCTGGAGCCTCCAAGAGACGCCGGAATGCACTCAATTTTCTAGACATTCAATAACCAGTGAGCCTGGCCTACTTAACAGTGGGTTACATCAACCTGCCAGCCTTGGAATAAATCTTTATACTATTGCCATGATAAACTACAATTTCTTTTGCTATGTGAGAATGGTCTGGGAGCAAACACTCTCCACTGATGGTTTTGTGGTTGGGTTTCTTTTTTTCCTCCTTCCTTCTCAACAGCCACATTTTGCCCATAATTAGTAGTGCTTTATTTTAAATGAAAGTGAACTGGTGAGGTTTCAACTTCTTACCTCCTTTATTGAGTATTTTGCTTTTATTGTTGTTCTTCCCAGGGAGGAAAATAAACTAACTTCTTCATCCTAAAATAAATAAAATGTTTGAAGAGCTCTGGCAGTAGTCTAGGGAAATGCTACTATCTCTGAATGCCCTTGTCAAGCTTCTTATCTTGTTTTTGCAAGTGAATTCTTTCCTTTAGGACTTGAGAATGTCTCAGATAAAGTTGAAAGCAAACAGATATATATGGGGTTCTACTCCTTTTTGAAAGAGATACTTAAAACACCAAAACATATTGTAAATGTTTCCCTAATATTGCTTACATGCCAATAAATTATTGGTAGTCATTTTCAGGCTTTATGGAGGGTGGCATATTGAATATAAACAGAATATGAGTAATTCAAAAATAATGGGAAAATTTTCCATCAGCAGCAGCTCTTCACATACTAAATTAACAGAGAAAACACCAAAAGACTCATTTCAGTTTGCTGTATGCTTATAAAACAAAATTTCCACCTTCTCCACTCTAAGGGAATCACTAATTGGAAGCACTTCTTATTTTCAGTTGAAAGTTAGTGCAAAACTCCAGCCAAGGCTAATGTTAACTGACACTTTAGACCATGTGTGGTAGGTCACAACAGAATCACAGCATGTTCACATTTCTTTCCTCATTCAGGGGCAAGAAATTGGGTGGGAGCATGCTTTCTACTTCCAGACAGTAAGTGCTCTGGGAGGAGGGTGATGAAAGGAAAGAATTCACCAGAGCAGAATAATTGCCTCTGTCCAAAGGAAAATAAAAGCATGAGCAGAGAGACTTTAAATAAAGACCCACATAAATTAAATAGAAAGCACTGATTCCAAGACTGTACTGCTTCCTCATGTGGTATAAAGCTTTAGGTTGAGTTGAGCTGCACAGTGATTTGCACCAAAATAATCTGACAAGTCTTGAGGTGAGAAACTGATGGATCAACTATACCTAGCTCTTTATAAAAAGACTTGTCATAGTTTCAGTAAATTCTTTTGCCATTTACTCATGCTTTTTTAGCACTTTATAAAGAGCCTTTTTTAACAATTCAGGGTTTTAAAAGATCATGAGCATCTATTTTAACTCCCATTCACCTTATAGGCATGGTGAACATTCAGTACTTCTCATAGTCCAGGTTTCCTTGTTCTGCTTCCAGATTGGCAGCTCTCAAAGCCCTGGCCAAGGGTTTCATTATCTTGTCTGGCTGCAGCATATTGGTCCTTCATGCTGGACTTAAATGCTTAAAGATTTTGTAATACAATAGACTACAGTAGTGTCTCTTCCTTTGATTTTTTTTTTTTTTTTACAACTGTATGTGTTATTAAACATAAAATAATTCATTCTCTCAAATGTATGCCAGTGAGCAGCACAACTTTTTCTGCAGAACAAGACACAATACACAGATGTCATGACAACTTTCAGGATTTAAAAGAAACTCATTCTGTTGTACAGAATGTACAGCCCTAGAAGTGCACATATCCAGCTACAATAACTCAACAGTCTCATATCCTGCTCCAGTCTTCTCTCCAGTCTTGAATATTTCCTCTTCCTCCCTCTATCTCTTCCTCCATTTTTCTTCTTCCACAGAACATAAACTTTCTAATTCTCTTTAAAATTATGGATAAGAGAGTGCTCCTCCTACTCAGTTTGTAGATCACTTTGTTAGTAAAAAGTCCTGATCAGCCTCAGCAAATGACCAACCTCCACAACGATGCTGTTTGCTGACAACCTGCCCAGATGGGCTCTTTTCCTTGGTTTGATGACATCCATTGGCCTTTGCCCAAAGAGTTTATTTACAAACAAAGGACTGCCAAAGTTCAGTCCTGCTGCCTTATGAATCATGTGTGTCTCTTTCCTGGAGCTGCACCTGAAGTTGAAAGTGGGGAAAAAAAAAAGTAGAGGAAGTAATCAAGTGTCAGGCTCATAATGAAATTTTTAGTTTCAGATAATCCCCAGAATCAAATGGAATAATGAGAGTGCTTGTGCACAGATTCTGTATGTCATCATAGAATATAACTGAAACCTGTTGGGGGAAAAGCTTCTTCTAGAGTACAAAGTGGGTAACAGACAAAAGGACATACAGCCTTGACCATGTGAAATTATTCTCTCATTAAAATGAATGAGGGCTGGCAGCATATGGTCCATCAGAAAAGCAGATAAAATGACAAAATAGCCCAAGAGGCATCTCTGCAGTGCAGAAATTATCATATTTTGATTCACTGTTTCCTAATTGGAGACAAGCTTCTGGAACAGGATTAGTTTGGATTTACATGATGAGAAACAATCCAGCATTAATTGTATCAGCTGACTCTTGCCATTACACACGATGACAAGTGAGAAAATAAGTTCTTGTTTCTTCATAACATGAATTATTTGGATGGTGCTCATTCCACAGCTATCAGGACAGGACACTTATTGCACAAAACATCTGTATATGAGAAAAGAACTGCCTTTCCTCCCAGCAGCACCATCTTCATTAATCACAAGGAAGCAAGGGAGAAGCCCATTTCCTTGTAAGTGATTTGATAACAGGACTTTTAACAGTCTCAGGGCATGGCTTTGATAACAGTAAGTAGACAACTGTCAAGCCTGGCTACCAGAGAATGCACAGGTTCATGGCAGACCCTGACACATCAGCTACTGAGCCTCTATTTCCAATAGAAATACAGGAGTCACTGGCACAAAAAACATCACGTCCTAGAAAACTATAATAGTTCTGTTAAGTATCTGGTTTTGTTTTGCCTTTTTAATGCCAAAAACAAGCTGTTTCTTCCTTTCTGTGGTATCATACTGTTCATGATTTCCTTGGCAGGCAAACACAAGTCAATTTTGGCCGCAGATGCTCTGTTTGTGCTCCAAGTTCATTCCTATCTCAGGCTCAGCTCTGTTCTACCCACAGCTATACAACTTCCCCTCGAGTGTGAGGAGAGATCAAGTGAGTTTGCAAGAGGCCAAGCACCCAGGTCATTAGTAATTTACAATCCTAATCTCCTAGCAATGGGGTCAGATTACTGAGTGTATTTTGTGTGCAGAGGATGCAGCAGTAGCTATGCTTTGTTGCAAAAAGAGCGGCAGTAAGGGGACAGGCAAAGCTGGGCTTTGGGCCGTGGTTTTGTGTCACTTCAAAAGAAAAGTCATTCATGTGTTTTTGTCTACACTGCCTCTTCACTCATGCTGCATGATGTCTCTTTTCTAGCTTTATCACACTGCTGGCTACCCTACATGGCACCACATAAGCTTCTCTTTTTGAGTATCTTCAGTTGCAGCAAGGGCAGGGTCAGGCTCTGCCCAGAGCTCACCCAGAGCCCAGAACCACAAACAAATGGAAGTCATCATCTTCGTAAGAAGAAATATACTGCTGAGTACCCAGGCTATACTGCAAATACACAACCTAAATTCTGTATCTTCCAGCCTCCAGTGGCAGATTTTGTCCTAAAGACAGCCAGAATGTGCCAAACCTCCACTCTCATAGTGGGACCGCAACAATCACCAACCTCCGCAGACAGGAAAGACAGTGCAACTACCTAAAAATATCATGTACCCACAAAAGAGCAAAGACATCACAGCACTGAATGGCCAGAGATCTGCACAGCAATGTCTCAAATTCATATTCTTGCCTGAAGTGCCCAGAAATTATTCTTGCAAGCATTTTTCAACCAGGACCTGGTTTCATTAAAAAGCTTTTGGCCCTGCTTCTGGCTGAACAGCTGAGTCAACATGTGCAGTATTTCATTTTACACATCCAAGTCTGCTGGAATAGTGTCCTCTGTATGGACAACAGCCAATCAGTGCTCTAGGATTCAAGAGCTACAGATAATTTTCTCACTGCAGATGCCATCTGTTTTGCTCTTTAATTATATTACTCTCCATAATATATTTTTCCTGTTATTAACAGGTGAAAGAACATGAACTTTTACAGGCACAAGACAAACATTCAAGCATTTGGCATCCCTTATTTTCCACTGACCATTGTGACAATTCTCAGAAATTAATTTAATTGCAAAAATTTATTATTTGACTGATTATGGAATAAGTGGCAAAACTGATGAACATTTTGCTGTCAGACAAACAGTAAGGCAATGTAAACAGATTTTTGTTTCTTTGGCATCATTTTCTAGATTTGACTCCAGTTTTGTGATCATATAAATCTGCAGAAGTCCCAGGTACCATTCCTACTTATGGACATCTTAGAGCAAGCAGAGAGCCATCTCTGAAATCTCTTTATCAGTATATCAAATCAAGCAAAGGCATAACTACCATAAGAGAGATTTGAAGCTGTGTTGATAACTAGTCAAAAAAATAATACACTGAAGTATGTTTACACACAAAACATTAACTGTACATATTTGATTACAATACTGTGCTTGTTTTTTCATTCTTTGTAGCAGCATACAGTGTGTGCTTGTTTGTAGAATTTAAGAGCCTTTAAAGTACTTATATATTTGAAAGCCAACTGCAACTAGTTTCTATTAGTTTTGTTAAAACATCTGTACATGACTGGGTGTCTCAAAGCAATATTCCAAAAGGTGAAATCTTATGTTGATAAAATCTGGTCACATTTTTCAGCCAAAATCATTTTCACTACAAAAATGAAAAAAAAAATTTTAAAAATAAAAACCCTAAAATCACAACAGCAGGTTTAATTCCTTCCTTTTTTGTTCTAATTTGCCCAGTGTCTTGCAATAAAGCAATATATTCATAAAGGCTAAATTCAGAGCTCTTAACTGCAATGTTATGTTCATCCTCTGAAATTAGGCCACCCTTTTCTGAAAGTAAGTCAACAGTAACTGGTTACCCAAATATCCTCTATAATTATTAAAATCTTCCCATATATGAACAGATTCTGTTTCCAAGCTTGCTATAGGATGACTGGGTCTGTCTTTACCTTCCCCTCCTTGCTTGCTATCCTTTGCTAGGCAACACCCTTTGCACCACCTCTGAGAGACAATGGGCCCAGGCTTAATGAAGGCTAAAAAGCAAATGATGCATTCATATTGCCCACTTAACTTGAATAATTGGCTGCCATTGCTTATTTTGCAGATTTCTGAGGGAAATCTTAGGCTCCAAAAAGTTAAATGAGCTTGAACAAAAGATGGCTAAGCTTTCCTTGCCATTGACTGGCAAGTAACCTACATGATATTAACCTTCTGAAGCTAACTCTTCAGTCAGAATAGCGTCAGAGATGAGGCATAATTATAATCAGAGCTGTGGATCTGCAGAACTACTTAAAAAAACCATCTTCCTTAGAAACTTAAATGCTTTATTCTTCTTTTAATAGGGAATGTTGCCTGTTTTAACACAAATTCTTTTTTAACAGAAGGTAGCATAAGCTTTTTTGCATTTTTCCCCAAAGATCTCATTACTGTGCTCTTATAGTTACCTCAGAATACATCATTATATGTGCACATTTTGGACTGTCCATTTTCAAGTGCATGCCATTACCTGTATCTAAACTGAACTTCATATGCCATTTTCTTGATGAATATAGAAAGATCCTTTTGCAGTTCTTGCTCCTGCCTTTATTTTCTCAAACAAGTTACTAGTGAAGAAACTTTTTTGTACTGCTCAGTCTCCTTACAATATCACATACAAACAGCTTAGAGGACAGGCCACAACACAACTGGCCAAAGTCCTCTGTTGCTGTGACCTCCTTGCCCTGTGAAAAATGAAAATTTATTCCTCCCCCTTATTTATTCTCCTCCCAACAATTTTCCCTTAATTTGATGACCTTTCCTTGTATCCCATTACTCACTGGTGTTTTTAAGAGTCTTTTAAGAGCCTTTTGGGGAAGAATCTTGAAATATTTTGATCTTTGAAATATTTTCCCCTTCAAAACATTTTTGACATACAGACTGGAACGGACAGAACAAGCAGCAATATAGAGAAATTTCAAACACTGTGGTACTCTTGGAGACTTCTGCTGACGGGGGACATGTCTGTAGCATGTCTATGGCACCATCCTGCTGCTTATGACTGGCTTTTCTTCCTGAAAACCCTACCATGTAAACCAGTTTGGTGCACAGCCCAGTCTTCTCAGTGCTAGGATGCTGTTGGGGGATAGACCTGAACATGGGAGCTGGTGAGGACTTAGGGTTCAACAATTTGGAAGTGCTTAAGAAGACAGAGGCCTGCCCAGAGGACTGGAAACCAAACCTTTTGTGTCTGTATTTTAGTTAGTTAGTTAGTTAGTTAGTTAGTTTCAACTACAAAAACCTCTGAAAGTACCTGGAAAGAAGTATTTAAGAGGAGAGGACAACATGGTGGGCAAAAGGGAGATTTACTTTAAAGGCTTATATTTTGGGTATTTCACAGAGGAAATCATCATTATTTATAGTTACAGTGCTCTAGATTCTTTTGCGTGTCTGTGTACAAGCAGGACTTCACTTTAGAGAGTAGAAGTTGTCAATGGCCTTCAGAGAACATCAAGAAAAAGGCAGGAAATATTCTGCTTCAAGCCTCTGGGAGACTCAGGGAACTGTGACAGCCATAAATATACCATTGACCATTTCAACAGGATCTCAAAAAATGATCACTAGCAATGATCTTAATTAAGTTATTTGCAATCATAGTATTCATACACTTATAAATAACTTCCTTGAACTCTGATTTTATTTCACATTAGAAGACTTTGAATTGGCATTGTTAATTAATTGACAATTTTGCTATAGTTTATTAGAAGAGACATAGAAGTAGGCCCTAATTATTTTCTTGAATTTTACCAGGAAAATATATGTAAGGTAATTGACACTCTTTGATCATGACTCAGCTTGATCCTTAACTGAGTATAATCAAGATCAATTTGTTTTCCTAACTGAGTAGACTTTGTTCACAATAAAACTGTTTTAGTGAATTAAATGGAGTTTTCAAAGTGGTGTCTTTGAATATTGCAAACAACCCAACTTAAATTAGATGGACTTCATGTCTGAAATGATTTGCTTCATATATCACTCAGTATAAATATTTTTCTCTAAAGTCTATTTTCCAAGTTGAAAGTTATTTTGTTTCTTTCTTTCTTTTTTTTTTT